>LUCM01003314.1:19718-243244 GCA_008360955.1 Fasciolopsis buskii | reverse complement strand
TTTATACACTCTAGAAACAATATCTATGGGAACTCTGCTGTCCCATATTTAGTACACATCTTGACGAACCGTAACTGCGTTTCGGCCGAATTTCTAAGCAACCTGTCATAATGTGTTATGATTATTCCTGGATGAGTTCTTTTATATTTTTTACGATGCGATGAGTGTATTTTTATTCCATCCATTTACACATTTCCTATTTTATTTTTCCCTCGCATTTTTGACTGAAATGCTACAGTAATGATTGCGCGCAATAGACTGTGCGATGCAATACAGCACAATGCAAGTTAAAGACGTTCGGGCAATCGTAATTGATCTTAAGATCACAGTAAACGTTAAACTGTGAAAATCAAGTCGATTGTCCGTGAGAACATGAAGTACCGAACTTACTGATTTCAATGCATCCATTCTAGAAGAGATCTCAAATGCACAAGTTTCAACCAGTTGCACATCTCCAGTTGCCTGAACGAAAACTTCAATTGTTGCGTTACTCGTAGCCAAAGGTGAAACTTGTGCGTACACAATGATTGAAATTGATTTATCAGCATTTGTCAGTCCAGCATTTAAGGTGTCTACAGCAAATTTAAAACGACGGGTAACTTCCATCAAATCAATCAGCAAATGAAAAGCCGGTCTTTTCTACACACCGAATCATAGCTGTTTGGAACTGTACTCCTGAGGAAACTAAAAAGCAAATTCAAAGTAAAAATAGAGCAAACAGTGCCGAGACCGAAGTTCTCATGCAACTGCTTACTGAGTCAGCAAACATCAATTAGACTGACTCAATTGTTGTGTTGTGACGCGACCGTTTGGCATACCTTTCTCATATTTTTCCATTTGGGGGTAGAATTTCAAACTGATTAAAGTGTTACACACAAGCAGTAGGATAAGTCCCTTATCTAATCAACACAATATTAATAATGATGTTTTCTGTCACGATCATACTGAGGTACTGATGATACGTATGTCTCGTGTAGTTCATTCATTCAAAACTGCTCGATGTTTTACCTCCTATCGGTCTTATCAGTCAGCACACTCGATACTTGATCTTTTCACTCGGTCATGTTCTTTTTAAGTATCGCATTTCCGCAATGTCTTATTTTGGTCTTATTTTTGTTGGCGGAAGCTAGAAACACTTGAAAATTTTGTCCAAACCTCGAGGGGTGAGAGCTACTTTAGTTTTCTGTTGTATATCGCATTTTGAGAAGATTTAACGAATACAGCTACCTGTTTTCTTCCTTAGGTTAAAACACGAAATAATATTTTAAAAATTTAAATTCACCCCTCCCCAAGTTGGTGCTGGCATGGAAAAAGGTTTTACTGGGAGGTGATGCCTTTATGACTCTTGCAGTCTGTATATTAAGTACCTAAATAATGAAGGTCACTAATTCGGGTGGTTCAGTCGCCCATGCCGCTCTATTCGTCTGGCAACAGGCATTCATCACTAAAGGATCCTCCTGCTAACTAAGTTTATCTGCATATTTTGATAGTTTTGCTAAATGAAATCAAAACCTCGGCTGCGAAATGACCCACAGTATTCGATCTGTCCACCGATGTACTGAATGTTCATTTTTAAGATGATTGTAGGCTGTAATATTTACCTGCATTAAATCGTCTGAAGCCACGAAAATTTCATAATCCCGATTTTCATGTTCATTGCAAGTGATTGCCTCTCTTATTGTTCATGTAAACCGATTTAATCATTTAATTTGATGCAGACACTCTTGGACCACGATCATGCTTTTTCTATACTCGACTGGCTTCTGGATCGCTCAAATCGTCCATGGCTGTTACAAATTTGGTTTCTACAGTGCAATGAAAAATTGTCTTCGCAGTGTATTTGCACTGGCCACCTCAGTTTAGCTTGTTTATTCATGCAGAGCTTATTGTGCATCGATGCCAGTATTCGAAAATGAAGTTTCTCTTCATGTCCGAGAAGTTTAGTTCAGTTTCCTACAAATTATTTCAGCATATACCTGGTTCTGGCCTTTATTTACCAACAAATCAATAGATCAGTCACTCGGTCAGTGAACCAATCGGACAAGAGTTATTTAGCCAACCTATCTATCCATTTACCTATTTGTCCATTCATTCAGTTTTGCCGTATTATGCATCTGTTTCACGTATTGCCACAAACTCGTGCAAAACATTATAAACACCGTAAAGTTGATTACTAATCGATATGGTTAGGCAACAGTTGAAACCTGCCTTAAACCGACGCGCGGTTATTGTAGTGCACGTGACGGCCGCATTTTTCACCAGCATTTAAGGCCATCTGGCAATACCTTCAGGAGAAAAACAATGTGACGTATGGCATCACAGAAGGATATTACAATCCGGTCGAAAGATGATCACTCAACCGGTGGTAAGAGAGTAAAAGCAGACAAGTAAACATTTGACCATTTTAAATTTCCTAGTGTCTTAGCACACGAAAAACTGGTTTGCGAAAATGCAGGGAAGTGCCAACTGGTCCATCAGTGTTGTGGCATCGTTAGAATTTTCCCGAGTCGATCTAGGGTGAAGCATTAGCAATCATTTCGACTGTCAGCCGTGCAGCATACGATAGTCACACTTTCTCACTTGGTCGCTAAAGGTCACAGTATCAATCTTTGGAGCACAGTTATTTCATCCTTTGTTGATCGCTGACTGTCCCGATCCGCTTGGACTTGAGTTTTTCACAATGAGTGGTGTTGATAAATTTTCTTCATTCAGGCGGAATGATTATGAGAAAAGAGTTATTAGTTGCGGGTCAAGATAAAATAACTGGGGGGGGGTTGACTAAAGCTTGATGAGAAAAGCTGTGGCACAGCTCGCCATTGGTTAAGTCGATCATAAATGTAAACTGGCTGCAGCCTTTTCACCAGGCGGCTTGCGAAACCTGTAATGAGCCTTCAGTAATGCCAAGGAACATTTTAGGTCATCCGGATCCCGGCCGCTGTTCATGGTCACCTGCTCTTTAGACGAATTGATCCAACTGACCAATCTGCTTCCTTTTTGCTCTTGTTAGCATCGCGTGCAAATTGGGGCATTAAAATTTATCCCCGCTCTTTGCTGGCGCTGCAAATTAAAGACATTTGGGCTTCACTAAAGTGAAGATATTTGAAATAGTTGCCTTTCGCCGCAGATTTTGTAAGGAGTCGGATTTATTTTAGCAATCGTTGTTTTGCAGCATAAATATCGGGCTTTACCGTTTCATCAGTGACGATGAACTCACAAAGTCCCAGTTCGATGAGGAATTTCGGGCTCATTTTTTTCAACTTTTTCGGCAATTTTTGGGCACTGTTGAGGACAATATTTTCTCAGTTAAATTTTACAACCTACACGGTTTTCCCGTTGGCACTACAAAATCAATCACAAACGGATCCATTTATCTCCAAAATCTTTCACCATTAACCAAATTGAATATTATTGTCTAATCTGGATCCGTTTGCTGAGAACTGACATTAGCTGAATTTGTCAAAACACTGGCCCATTTTTTTGAATTTCATAACTGACACGATCAGGATTTCGAACCGGCTTGTCACTGACCGTTAACTGCCTACAACTAGATGTGAAATGCGAATTCTCGGGGGAAAGTCTGTATCTAAAATGAACAAACGGCCTTTTTTGATGGAAAAATAGAGCAATATTTAGGGTTTAATTAATTCAAGCGCAACTACGAAAATAGTTGTAAAACGGGGGGCTTACTGACAGGGCTTCATTTCGAGCGGTAGTCGACAATTACGTGGTGACAGCGCTAACTTAGAGTTCAGCCGGTAGTTCAAAAATGTAATGCACAATCTTCCAGCAGTATATTCTATGAACGAATAATTTTCAAGGAACGAATAATCAGTAAATAGTAATAATAATATTAATAATAACAATAATAATGGCATTTTTGCATGGCATTTTGTGTAATTTTAAACCTGAAACAAACGTAGTTTGTTAGACTTAGTTCATTCATGCACTTCTTTTTGAACTGATATGCAGTAATAAAGAAATATCATTACTTGGATTCTCCAGACTATTGATTTGAACTTCCATTTGGTTGCACGTAGCGATGCTTTTTCCGTACTGCTTGTAGCTTCGTTTGCTAACTGTGTCATTTGTTACTGTGAATGCCTTGCCGAACGCGGCCTCGGTTTCCAGTATCGAAAGCGACATGTCGGTGCTCGTTACGTAAAACTGAAGATAAAATAAACAAATTCACGGGACTAATTGCTAATTGACTGAGATAAGTCATTAGAGGACAGCTAAGTGTCAAAGTATATATCTATTGCTCAAGAAGTTTCCTCGAAAATTGTCTGCTGACTATTTAGTGTTTTGGATCAACTTCATGTAATAAGTAAGGGAAAATGCAACATGTTTCTGTGTGGCTGATTAAGCCTGTCATAAGGTAAATGTCAATCGTAATTAGGGTACATTTGTTGAATAATCAGTCACAATTCGCCAATGTTAGGGACAGCGTAACACGGCATTGTATCAGCCTACATCACGATGTCTGGATGAAATTGAAATCGTAACGATTATTGTGCGTTTTTGATGTCTTCGGTCTTCCGACTAACGAATAGAGTCATAAAATAAATCCTTCTTCAGTGCGCAGATAGACCAGCTGATTTACAACACGAATTACTGAACTGGATGAATGTGGATATTCCAAGAATCCTTCGTAATTCTGTATCCGCTTAACGTTGACAAGAATAGTAGTTGCTAGGGTCTTTTGCCCGCCCTAAATGATTGGATTTGTTCTCGACTGATCCATATACACGTCAACTTGGTTACATTCTTCCATATAGCCGATGAGGTTTTCGTGTAGTGGCATGCATGCCTATTGATCTGCTTGTCTGATAACGTGATCTGACAGGAAAGCACAGCGGGCACCAGTGCACACCTTCTGCTCATTGCACTTATTTAGCTACCCGATCCATAGAATTTGACCGCTCATGAGACCATAATGAAGAGTACCGCAACGCACTGGTTTCATTGAATGCCAACAGTTTCAAGCGGCGTCGCAGTACTGGTTCAGCTATGCCATATGCATTCTCCTTCTGGGTTTTTTCCACTTGCGCGATAACTGCTTAACATAGTGATCCTGTCAGCTACCTCAGTTACAAGCTCTACTGTTTGCCGCAAGCAACACCAGCCTGCGTCCTTGAACTTGACATGATCCGAATTAAACGCAGCCGACGAGTCAACCAAGGGTTTGCAAACGAGGGCGCAAAGAACGAGCGCCAAATGATGGACAGTTTCTAGCTAGCTTCTGCTTAAAATCATTGACATTCCGACGGCAGCCTATTGTCTTGCGCTTCGAAGCAATCCGGTGGCCACATAGTCATACTGCACAATCCCAAGAATCGATTGCCTTTTTTGTCAGGGTTAGGGTTCAATCAACACCAATTTCATTGAGTGTGAATGTCGGTTTAAATAAGCTACAAAGGGCAGAAATGCAAGCGTGTTCCTGGTAAACGATCGTAGGATTTTTGAATATGAAATTCCATAAAATGAAGACATTTCGAATTCCTAGGAAATCTAATGTTTTTCTAGGTTGGAGCATTTTACCCGTCACTTGGACTTACTGTGTAGTCGCCCAACGACAGGGGAGCCAATAAGTCAAACTGGACTTTTGTAACTGATCCAATGAGCACTGCATTCGCCGGACATTTGACCAAAGAAAAGTTTACCGAGGGGTTTGATGAGATACCGGTATCAAATGACAAAATAATTAGGTCGTTTTTATCGCTGACAGCCACTCCACTTTCCAGATTGGCTTCAGATGGTATATCTTCTAACAGAACAGTTTTGAATTGAACATCAAAGGAATAGTCCTCTAGAGAATTAGCTTGGGATTGTTTGATTGAAATCGTGCCACAATCAAGACCAACAGTTGTCATCTGTGATCCGAAAAAAATTAAACAAAAACAATGATACAGTCATTGGTGAGAATAATTTACCACAGAGTCAAAGTATTTTCAGATGCGCATGAACCACCGCATAACAAGGCTAGTTTAGTGCAGTGCGACTATCACCAGTGCTATTTCGGATATAAATAATTGTTGGCAGACGTGATCGGGGATCGAGTTGCGAATGCTCCTTCTTTAAACTGGATATAGTGGTGGACGTGCATCATCGACCACCATGTGTGGCTATTGGTTTTACCCTATCAAAGTTCATGTGTGAATCACTGGTGGCCGGTTTGGGCCATAGAAGCTGAAATGCCTGGACCAATCGTTTTGTCCACAAAGCTTCGAACTTGTTTGGCAAAAGGCAACGGATTCTACGCGAGCAAGAACCCAAATTCATAATAGTTTGAACTGATCAACCAGCGCTCTGTGTGAGCCCTTTGGCATGCTTTCTGGATCACTTGTTTGAACTTTATCAACTCGTCTTACCATGGCTCAAACACATTGCAGAGCGCTACTTTGTAGATTGCGACAGATACCTAGCCTTATGATACACGTAGGATGCTCTATATTTGCACCCAAAATGGGGAAACAATTATCGAGTAATTCAGCTAAAATATATTCTAATGAGAAGCCTTCCATAACCCAGATGCAGATAATCTGGTAAGAAAAGTTCTACGGTCTGGAGGAAAAATCCATTGGCTGATCTGGGTGCTGATGTTTGCTGAGCTGCTCAGAATCAACCCAGTTAGCCTAATGGCTGAGAGGTTCGACTTGCACTCGCTGGTCCTGGGTGTGTGTGACTGTTATTCCCTACTGGTGATTCTTAATAAGGACGAAGCAGCTGTACAGTTCTTCTAAGGCTTGTTAATGGTAAGTAGGGCGCTTATTTTACATGAGGAATTACGTATCATCGTTAGTTTTCGAATTCTTAGTCTAGAAAACTAAATTTTCACATGAACTCAGTAGAACCACTGCTAATTGTACGAGCTACTTTATGTTTCTCAAGTGTCGTTGTGATATCATAGCTTGCACTGCTTTGTCATCAAGCCACGGATTGTTTTCTGCTCCATGTAAGTAAACCACATAAAAAGAAAGTGAAACAAGCGGTTTCCTATTCTCCAGTGTTAGTAACTGACAAGACAGTAGGGGATTACGAATGTGAGAGATTATTTACCAGTCGTTTCAACTCAAAATGACTTATGTAATCAGACTAAAATAGTGTATGTCTCAAGTATAGGGGAAATGAATATTAACTCGTCATAATGTCTACCCGATCAGACATCAACACAGCTGTGGCGACTTTGCTCTGTTTATGCCAATCGGTAAGCGGGACAAAAACGCCGTACGAGAAAGTAGATCAGCGCCGAGGGACCGAATTACCGAGCGGAATAAATAGTCAGTGAGTGTTGCTCATCGAAGACTAATAGAAGCTATTTGACCAACTAGAGAGTGAACTGTTTTGTTTGTTCGACTTGGCCTTTCTCTTTGGCTTTGGTTTTCTGCGTCACGAAATACGCAGAAGCTATTTTTCTTTTATGCAGTTCAAAAACCAAGAAATAAGTAAACCGATGCAACAAAAGCAGGCAGAGTCAGATAAATGCACAGAAGAATTTATTAAATGCATATCGGTTAATTATACAATACCTATTTCGTGATTGGTCTCGCAAATAAAATTCACGAAATTACCTTTCAGCTGCCTCTCAGCAGGTTTAGCTTTGGATTTATGAACGACTACTGGACTTGAGTTTCATTCTAGGTTTGGCCTTGATGGATATGCACCTACATCTTTTGGTAGCATAAATACAAAAGGGTGCCTTGATTTCGCAAATTTAAATAGTTATGTGAGTGAACTCATTGCGAGAACTGTCATTTGTAGTTCATCGGTTTTGATCATTCCGAAATTAAAATTAAAGTTTTCCCCGTTCCAGAGCTGTCACTCCAAGAACCTTGCTAATCTAAGACTACCGTGCCACTCAGGCACCGACCATCATTTATGGACTCGGTGATTTTGTTGTCGTCATTCTTTCGTCAATATATCCATACCAATAGGATTAGATCGAAATCGAAATTTTAGACACATGAGCAAGACAATTTCTGTTCGTTATTTTATCTTCTTAAATACAAGTGTCCGATACTTACTCCAGTACCATCTGAGACTTGTACCGCATCTGCGCAACTCAGTGTATTTATCAGTGCACCCATATTGATCTCCTGAATTTCTTCAATATAACCATAATAAGTGTCATTTACAACAGGTCCAAGCATGGAAATGAATGGACTCGGTCCGTTGGGAGTAACCGTAATGTGCACCGTCGTTTTCCAATAGGCACCAGGAGACGCGCCCGTTGATTCCGCACCTCCTTCCTTTTGTATAACTGCTTGGGTTTTTTCAGGCGGACTGATGATCTAGTAGTAAGGAGGTAAAAAACAAGTACGCTCATTAGAAAAGGAGACCATCTCCCTGAAAGCAGTGGTGCATTGGGCAGCCGAAGGTTCTTTTCTGATATTGTTAAAATATGCTCTTATTTCATCTACGTGCAATGAATTTCTTTTTTTACAGAAGGCTTAGCCTTATAGTGAAATTTTACATAGTAAGCGAAAAAATAATTTATTTCCTCGGGGATATGATCAAAATAAACTCTATGTGATAATTAGCACCTAGTCTACTATTTATTTATGAGGTCTTTCTTCTTATCCAGAGAAATAAATGTGAATGTCTTGCCCTCGTCCTCTCGTTTAAAATTGTCCACAGAAGAAATCTGATATTTCAGTTGTCAGTTGATGATATGAATCGTAGCCATCAAATGACGCATCTAGACTCACTGCTCTCTTGGCTCTTGTAAGTCTTTCCGAATCGGATTTTTCCCCATGACTGTTCACGAAAACAGGGGAGATTTCCGACAAAGTCTGATCGTTGAAGTCCTTCACCAGTATGACAGCTGTATCATAAGATTGGTCAAATGGTTTCCGATTTCTAACGGTTACCAGCAAATATAACGGGAGTTCGGGGTCACCAATAAAAGACCGGTTCCATCGCACTCGTCCACTTTCTGAATCGATCAACAGGATTGGAGTTGAATTTTCCGAGAGAGCGAACTGCAATCGACCACATTCAAGCAAAGGATGATCTTCGTCAACGGCTTGAAGATACTCTACGAAGCTGTCATCTGACTGTCTGTTAGGTTCATCGAAGATAACTTCATAATGCTTCCGTATAAACTGAGGTTTTTTGTTGTCTGAAAATGGACAGGCGTCTCGTCATTTATGAATTACATTTCACACTAATTTCCAAGTTATTCTTAAGTTTATTTCGAATTGATAAATATAATAAGGCGTTGTTGGAGTCGTCAAAATAAATGATAACCAAACATTTTTGAATGCCAAGGAACAAAATACCTAGGGTCAATAAATTTTATCTTTAACTGCAGATAAATTAAGTTCCGTGTTCCGATTTTTCTACTTTAATACAGGTCGATGATCGGGTAATATTCACCGGGTCGTATGATTGTTTACTGGCTGTCTTTGAGGTAAAACATAAAGAAACGAGAATTCACTCAATATTTTTGTCAAGAAGAGAAGTTCATTTTGTTGAGTTCATAACTAACCAAACTTCTTTTTGTTAAACAATGCTGCCTTATATTGCAGATCCAATCATTTTACGCGATATTACTATAAAACCATACAATTAGTTTTTTTCACATCACTTCATCCATTTTACAGATGTCTCTTCTTTAGTTTTCAATCACTGAGGTTGGTTTTTTAATCGCAAATTTTCTCTCACTAGTTGCAGTGACATCGTCAGGACGTATCAACAAATTCATCTCAACCTTAGCAATCTAGGCGTCATGCTCAGTAATAAGAACCTCATGAAAAACAGTGACCTGAACTACGACCGAGGCGGGTTTTCGAAATAATCAAGATAATGCAAATGTGCCTTGAGAAGGGCTACCCACGGTAGTCGAAACGTTCGCGCATTACACCTAACAACCGCGCTGTATTATTAACATTATATCATTCACAATTAAAACCAGTGCATGGCGCGTCGATTTCTCGACACATTTCTTAGGTCATCTGGTCCTAATAGGGACTAGAGTCATTTCGCTATCGATGGAAGTCATCCGCATTGGTTGGCTGGGACCTTAATAGGACTTGCCCAATGGAATAAGATTTGGCATACTTTTTGTTCTGATGTGTTGAAAAGGTAGGGGATTTCATGGAAGACAAAAAGTAGCACCTATTTCCTGTGAGTGAACAATTCAGAAATTCCAAGCAGATATAATTAGAAAAATGCGCACCACTTCTATTTTGGTCACACTGGTCTGTTTTTTTGACTTAACCCGTTTCAACAAATTAAATCAACAGAATTGTTTACCTGGTGTGTTGCAATCTCCACCGCCCCAACAGGCATTGCACATGCAATTGTCGTTAACACATGTTCCATGAACACACCTGAAAAATATGATATAAATGACCAATGGTTTTATTAAAAACCAATAGTGAAAGTAAACTATCCTCATACCGATCAGCTCAGACCGGTCGATGTTCTCTCTCAAGTAATAATCTAAGAAATATCTGGGTACAAGTGATCGAATCTTGAAATTATCAAAATGGGTTTCTTAGAAGCTTTTGTAACGTCGTATTCATACATTCTCGTGAAAACTTAGATGGATGACAATACCCGTGGCATTATTCTCAAATCACACATAGATCTGATCACCAAAGTCCATGATGTGTTTAGTGCAACTTACGAAACTTCATTCCGGAGAATTCATTTTTAGTCATTGCAGAAAATCGTGTCCCCTTCTGACCTTTTTGCCACCCAGTTGCCACCTAGCAAGTTCAAGGCGAGCAAAGCGAAGAAGAAAAGCGTCTAAGATAAAGTAAGGCACTGTTATTTTTCTCTCGAGTCAAGGCATAGCATCGGATAGTTTTTCCCAAAGGTTTGTTTTAGTTCAGAAAAAATTCCACAGCAACTTTTCTGTAACTGAACTGCTATCTGATCAATAGGCAACTTGTGGATCGGGCAGCCGACTCTTGAGCTAATTAAGCCGAGTAAGTAATTCCCTTTTACTCCAGAAAACGATCAATTCGAAGCGTGAACTACATACCTGGCGTTTGTGGTACAATCTAACTACAATAGACCCTGAAGCGATACCGACTCGTTCTAATGGGTACAAGGGAACTTATGCCATTGGATGCAGGGTCAAGTCAACAGCATAATGGGAGGATGGTTTTTGTACTAAAACTATTTAACCAATCAGGAAAGGAAGATTAAGCATTCACACGTCAGATGATCGTTTGAAATTTCTCATCGTGATTATCGCAGGGACACACACGTCTCCTAATCAGTCAGGCAGCTTTGGCGTAATCTTCCCGTGAAACCGAAGTTCACTTGTCTAGGATATATGAGACAATTAATCAACTTCGTATGAGCGGGTAAAGTGTGTATCCAAACAACAATGTAGTATGACGCAAAGGGACACAGCCTAGCATAGAAGATGCATAAAACCTGAAGTGAATAACAAAGTTGAACAGATTGTCGATTCGAATTAACCACGTCAAGGCCCCTTAGATCCTGGATAGGTTCATGCATAAATAAACAAATGTAGACAAGCCGGGAGATGAAAGAAAGCAACGCGACCCCCAGTTGCAGTGGGGAAGAAAACGGAACAAACAGTGGAAAAGTAATACAATAACCTGATTACTTTTTTCGGGGAATGAAAAGGGTGGCTTCTGTGCGGGGATTTGCCGAGTATATTGATTAACCGTTTTACTGATCATTGACTTACAGTTCCATTTTTATCTTTCGAACCCTAGAATTGTTAAGGATTTACTATCCTCAGACGCCCAAAGAGGCTACGGAAGTCCGGTGTCATTGCCGGGCTTTTGCAGTGTGACAGTTTTCTTCGCAGTTTAGAAAAGTGTGACTGGGAACAGCTAGTACGAGTGCTTTATCAGTTGCGTGTTGGATTAGCACATAGACAATTGGCCAACAATTTCTTTTCCCCCCAGCGGTACAGCTTGCCGATCGTTTCTTCGCTGTCCGGTTTCTACTTGCCACTCTACGAACTGTGTGACCAGTTACAGTAATGATGGTATATGCACGCAAAACAGTATGGCCAAGTTATTTTGAACACCTAACCCTGAGTTGTTTTTGGCTGTCTCTAGCTTTTGGCAGTTAGGAAAAATGTTATTAGTAAACATGCAATTAACAATTCTGTTCGCCTAAAAGACACCGATCCCGATGTCCAGCGTGACAAGCAAGGTTCGACGAAACGTTTGTCTACCATTAAATAGTTTTGAACCTTTTAAAGATTATTCATTTGTCTGTTTGATGATTTTCTGTGTCATTCTTAATCCAGATAGAGGAACATTTACCGAAAATACTATGCTCTGCCAATGCTATTGTGAATACACAAACTCTGTGTACAAACTTCTAATGTGTTATATAAATAAACTGGGCAAAGTGAAAAGCGTTTTCCCTTTGGTTTCGTACTCGGAATCACAAAATTGATCGATAGATACTGCCAGAAAAACAGAAATACAGAGCTAAAACTAAAGCACATTGTTGCTGCAATTGCCCCGTTTGCCTATTCGCTACTTCAAAATTAACGATGGAAATATTGCAAATATCTAATTGCGTAATCTTCAGATGACTAGAACTGACTAAAAAAGTGTATTTGCGCACGCTTACTTGTCACAACTTCCGGAAATTTTCTGCGTGTAAAGTTGAAGAATCAAATTGACTAGAACGAAAAGAGGACTAGATTACAAATATCATCTTCCCTACATAATAAGATCTTCAAGAGGAGACGTTTCTTCATTTGAACGTTCAACTCTTCTGGCTTGAAGCTGCTTCGGCTATAAGATTGTTGAGGTTATTTATACACTTTGCTGAGTAGGCCAAAAAGCCTCAGGTGAGACGATATGCTTCACTTCTTGTTCTCATGGCAAATGTACACGCCAGTGAAACAAATATTATTTTGAAAACAATTTTATTACCCCAATCCGACCGTTTAACCTAATGAGACCCAAAGGGAGTAAAGTTTGTGAAGGAAAACCCCGCAACGCATTGTTTCAAAAAGCCTTTGACGCAAACCATTCTTCAGATGACCTCAGAATATTTGACTGACAGGTGGTAGTTTAGTGGAAGCCAATTTCATGTTTATTAAGTCGACTGAACAAAACCGGCACCCATGTGCTCCCTTAGACGTACTGGAGACTAGGTTCTTGATGTATTCATCCATGTCAACTCCAAATATCGTCAAATGAAATAAATTTATGAAAGGCATGTTTGTCCTGAAAAACTGCGTGCTTTCAGCCTATAGGAAGAAAAACATTAAAAGTGGACGAATTTATACGTGCATGTGCATAAATTTACATGTGAAGCTATATATGAACTAGGTTATGTACAGCAAGAGTGACTTAGTTCCAGAGCACTGACCGTATAGTGCTTTAGTTATCTAGCACAGGCTCACCGTGTATCGGTTTGGTTAGGAAGCATGAGAATAAACAAAAACAAGCAAGCCTATGATAACGGTTTTTTGCGCTGAATAACCAGACAAATATTTTCTCTTTGGAATGACTTCCTTGAACACCGATATTTGACACAGGAGAGGACCATACGTACAAAGAAGAGAAAAGTGAATAAAACGCCCAAAGTGCCGGAAATAAACATCTGTCAATAAAAGCAAAGGATTTTACTCAACTTTGTGGAGCTTCACGGTCATCGATTTCAAGATCATGTTAAGTGGAAAATGGTTCATGAGGTACCTCAGCCACAATCTCCTAACTAAATAAATTATCGATAAAAGGACAAAGTTCACTGCTTTCGGGAACTGAGGATTTGTCAGTCGTAATTTGCAAATGAAGTATAGACACGTCGCCGGAGGAATGGTTTCCCTGATGTTCGATAGAACAAAGGTAATTTGAGAAAATAAAACGTTTGAAATAAAAAAGTATATTACCGGCTGGCTGAACTATTACACAAAATATGTCTGCGGAATAAACACCGATATATGAGGGATTGCAATGAACACGGGACTAAATGAGACGGCTGGTAGACAAACGGGCATTAAACCCGTCAGTAATACGCAACGGGTCTGGACAAAAATGGAAATCATTAAGACAGCTGAAACTTCTTGCTAGACCTAGAAGGAGAACGCTTGACACTCTCACGCTTCCTAATTCATAAACTTGGGGATGAAGCAACACATGCGTGACCTGTAATGCAGTTCAATAAATATTTGTTTTTTTTTTGTCGTTTTTGATAGTCTGCTAATCGTCTGCATTATTTCTGCAAATTGGTCCTCGAAAACCTGCTCACTTATGGGCTTGCTGTGAACGATTGTTAACTTCTCAGAGAGTCAGTCATCAGAACGAAATCCGGTCATTACGAATCCGATTCAGTCAGTGCTAATGGCATTATAAAATAAATAGTGATCCATCGTGTATCATGTACAAAGTACATTTATTTTTTCTGATTGGGAAACAGACATGATAGGAATGTTTTGATTTGATCTACCTTTTTAGTCATAACTTTTCCCAAACAGTTTTCTACTGTCTGATTTATTCTACTTTCATTTTTATCTCTGGCAAAATTTAGTAGATCCCATTTTAATTTAGTTACTCAGAAAAATCTGTGAAAAACGGGTTTCTGGTGGTCAGCTGCAAGCATGCCCGAATGCGGGTCAATGCAAGGGTAGCTGTTGTAGTGGACTGTTCAGTAGTCAATTGGTTTTAACTAATTCACAAAGGCAAGTAGCGTGGTAACTATCACACGGATTGCGTTGGCATTGTAAGTGAAAGTGTGATTGTCGGAATCAGGCAGGGTGTTCAGCGTCAGTCCCGATGAACTGTCTGTTTGAAAAGCGAAAGTTGTCTGTTAAAAATTCTGGAGAAAATCGCCTGTATGATTATCAAAAGGCTGGTGCGAACGATATATACGCACCGAAATTTACCGTGGGTGCAAGATAAATCGTTTAAAATCGTATGTCCTACAGGGTGAAACTATGCATCATAATTGTCATCTTCACTGGTTTGTTTGGGCATGTGCCGTGTGGTGAGGATTCCTTCTCGTTTGTCCGTTAGCTGCTCGTCATTGAAAAGTGAACCTGGGTGAGAAAGTCAAGGCAAATCGAATAAATGTTTTATGAACCTATTTGGGGTTGATGTTAGGCTTTCACATAACAAATACCTTATTCTCAGCATGAAATAGACAACTAAATCGGCTTACAGAACAATTAAGTAGTTACAAACTACTAGTTCAGTCGTTCTTTAATTTGCGATATTACAGATTCTGAGTTTTTAAGAATCTCAGGTGTGTGCATACATGAGTTTGTAGTTTAGATATGGCAGAAAATGAAGTGCCTTCACATGGTGCTGCTAAATGGTGTGAACAGAATCTGTGAAGATCTTTTCGGAAAGCTTTTTGTAAGGTTCAGTGTGTTGGGAAAGGATGAGATGACGAAATTAATTCATGCTTGTATCTCTACAAGTAAAAAGATATTTTACGCAATGATGAATTAATTCAAGAGCCATAAAACAGGTGGACTTAAACACAGAAACAAAACTATTCTTAAAATGTCTAGGTATGGAGTGTAACTACAATATGCGGTTTACTCGTCATATTACAGATTTGGTCTGGTATTGCACTATGACGCATTACTGAATCTTACTTATTCATATATTTGAATTACTGGATATTGAATCACCGAAGTAATCAGTATAAGAGCATCTGGCACCTTTAACGACAGAGAGAGAGAGAGAATAGGACGTTATTATATTAAAGGAGATTGATGACCATATCCTGTAGCTGGCCGTTCAGAGATTTCTGTCATATCATACCAGGAAACGGCTAGGCGAGAAATACATTGCCTACCTTTTGTCATGGTTAGGTATGGAAAATGCTCAATCTGGAGGGGAAAAGTGTGACAACCTAGCAGCTGACGAAACACCGAGAGTGGAAACAACATTGTAGTGGGCGCTACCGTGCAGAAATAAACCAATGGTGAAGTAAGGAGAGGCGCCAAATCCTATTTATTTAAGTATGCTCGTCACTATATTCAGTGAATTAATTCTTAACTGCTTGATTAGTTTCATTGATTGTCATGAAGTTTAACTTGTCGGAGTAATAAAACCAACAAGAGTAGATAGTGAAGACCTATGGGAAAACTTTTGAGAGTTACAAACATTTAGGGAAAACAGCATTTGTGGGAGAACTGGTTATTCAGAAACATTTGAAGTTCAGACAAAATTTTCACGAACATTTCTTACGGACAGGGTGTTAGCTGCTGTCCCATAGCAGTCAGAAATTTCTCTGTCTTTCTGATATGGGTTGAATAGCTTTGAAAAATAGGAGACAGCACGGCCGCTCCCTCCTTGAGGATTTCGGGACTGAGCCCATCCGACTCAGAAGATTTATCTGAAGTTCAAAGAAGTGGCGTTTTGCAAACAACCTGAGTAGAAATAAAAATGGAAGTTCAAGTAAAAAGTCAATTTGGGTGATATCCCTATTGAATGGAAGACTGGAATACTCATTGTTGACGTCGGCTGACTTGTGTGCGGATGGACCTCGACGTACGTCCTGTGGCAGCCTGGGGATCTGCTGAGGAATTCTGTGTCCTAGTATTTGGCAAGTGTACACGTAATTCCGTCGTGATAGCTTCGTCTTGCTAGATTTTGCCAAACGCCAAATTACTGAGTAATCTTCATGCGCAAGGCCTATTCTCCTAGACGATGAAGCCCACTAGGGTGAGGAAATAAGAAATGATCCCAGCGAATATAAATTCTCCATGAGAAGGCAAATGATGAGGCGAGAACTGCGTTAACCAGTTAGGCGATCCCGAGGTACAGAAACATCCACGGTTGAGAATATCAGAAGTCGGTCATATTAAGGAAATCGTTTAGCAATGAAGAGTTTTGCAGAAAAACCTGCGATTTGCAAACCTTTTTGTATTAGCTTTACATAAAATGCAAGTGATTTACTTAACTATAGGTCTTGGTGGCAGAGTAGTGGCTTACGTGAGATCATCCTATTCTGGCAACTTAGATCGGCGTACGTGTTTCGTTGCGTTCGATTTATCAAGGTACAATTTAGAATGGGCGATCGACGTGTCGATGTAAACGTCACATTAAGATGGTTTCTTTGATTATGTCCCATCTCCGTTGGTAGTTCGTCACGACACCGAGTTGGAATTTAGGTATATAGACTTTCGTTTTTTTATCGTGTATTTCCCATACCATCGCTGATGAACATTTTGTTGTATTACAATTCTTTCCGTTTACTAAAAACATGCAAAAGATGTGTTGTATATCTGTAAATTCTTCAGAAGAAATTGACAGCTGAGCATCGAGTTCTTGATTGTTTCGACACTCAAAATATTCACAACCACGTAAAACGTGTGACATCTGCTGTTTGCTTTCTTAGGAAGAAGTCGTTTTTGCCGAAACTATCCTAGTGAATACGAGCGAAGAATTTTAAAGCTGATTTCATACTGTTGCCAGTCCTCGCCGAGATTTTATTGTAATTGTTTTTCAAAAGCTTATTTATGAAACCAGGGCCTTGTTTTAGAACTGAACCAACAACTTGATTTGGATGCAAATAGAAGGCCTTTAATTCTGATTTGGTTGTATGACTCCTATAAAAGCGATTTTTTGAGGGTCGTTTAAAAACGATCACGCCAGTGATGTGAAGTGTGCATATCGCAGTCGCTTTTTCTAGCGTCCTCAATAAGCTCTTTTGATTCTTACTGAATCCCTCCCGATTATTCGGGCGAGAATCATTAAATAAGCTTAAATAGATCAACACTGCTCTTTCTTCTTCTTTGCCTCGATCAACGACTTATATAGGTATTCCCAGGTTAAGACTCACTTGATGATTGCGCTCATAGAAAGGGGTCATTGATTTTCCTTTGGCCTTCACTCCCGTCGAACCGCCGCTCGCCTCTGTGCTAATCATGAAATCGGACCACGTTTTCCTCGTTCCAGACTCAAGGCGATCAGTTGGTTCCTCGCTGTCTTCCCGGTTTGCAAGGGTTCAGGATTTTAGTCTTGGCTTTCTGCATTTGAGCACAAGCGACATTGTCGGATAGTTGTTTCTCATGACCCGTCATTTCTCTCATATTGTGGGAAGAAGGCAAGTGGAAGATTCACAAGTTTATTGCACAGCGAAACAAGTCACGATGCCCAGACCTTGCTCGACCGTATATGTTGTTCTTTTCCAAATCACGTTGACGCGATATCCATGTGCTAATTAACTTAATATTCCCGCGCCGGTTTGACCGTGTGGTGAAACCTACTTCGGTTCTTTTGGACCTCCTTCTGGCTGTTTTGGGTCGGTTGTCTCGAGTGACTATTTGAACTGTAGATTATGTTGTCTGTCTGAGTTCTGGCTCCGCTAGGCATGTCTGTTGCTAGCGTGGTCTTTGTCTGTTGGGGAGTGCTTTTGACAGTTTCGTTGTTGCTTCTTCGGACCACTGTTTCAGATTGGTTAGTGCTGCGGGGTTGAGTAGTCTTTCCATTCGTTGTGAGCGTGTGTGGTCTACAATATTACTCGTGAGGCTGAACCAAAGCGATCTTGCATCAGCTGGCTGCCGCATCTTGCAATTAGAGTATTGAACTAAGGGGGAAACTTCTATCATGTCGATAGGTCATTGACATCCTACTGATGCTTTGCATAAAATCTCAAATCAAGAAGAAGTCCAATTCAGTTTCTTTACCCTTCACAGAACAACAGATTTTGCCTAATGAAATGTTGGATAACTTCCCATTTCAGTAGATTCAAGAATTACCTTTCTATGCCCTCTACTATGCCCAAGTACACGAAGACAGTTCTTCTGATAAGATTTATAAACCTGTTGTACCTTCTTTATTCTATTCCAAATTCCGCTACTCCTGTTCAGCGTTTGTGCGCCTGGACAACTTTCCAGGCACGAGAATGTTTGAAAATGTTCCCATCTTTTAGGAAACAATGGGTAAAGAAATGCCACTACCTCGAACCAAAAATAATCTATCTGAGATTTTTGGCTTACGAATGCCCGCAACTATAGCAGCGGAAGTCCAAGTCATCTGTATGTACAGCCAAAACTGTGTGAGTGGACCATATTAGCCTAAGTAAAAGATGATTTGAAGTCCATAAATCAGCACTTGCAGATATTTACAGTCGAATATTATTTAAAAGAGTGACCAAAATAAACGAAAGCGGGTAGATGAGCACAGTGCGGATATCAGTGAGAATCTCCTTTCATTTTTTTACACCGTATAAAGGACATTGGGAATTATTATTACTAGTCGTCATAGCAGCTGTAGAACCATATTTCCTGGTCCGCTTGCAATGCACGGTTTCGTGCTCCATTGTGGAAACAAAATTACTTGCATTTCACTTATCCATTTGTTCATCCAACCTGTCACGCATTCTATGTTTTCCGGCAAGTTTATCAATCTTACCGGCGAAAGGCTGTTTCTCTAATACCGTGGGGAAATTTGGGATATAAGAGTCGTCACTGCATGTAAATGGCTAGATGGAAATTTTGCATTTAAAAATCACTAGAGCCAAGATCATCCAATAGACACAGAGAGTTGATTTCTTCCGAAGGGTAGGTATCACATTACCAGTTACTTTCGAGCAAGTCCAAGAGAAGAAGGAGAGCGACTGCAACAGAATGAATAAAAGTTGACGTCGCCTTTTAATTAAAATGAAGAATGAATGCGGCATCTGGGATTAACTAGTAACTTATACGTGATGCGTTTGGGAAAAATTTATGGCATTTAGTTTCACACTGCATTTAAATACAACAGTAGTCCAAAAGACTAGCCATTTCCGATATCTATAATACTACGTTGTTATGAGGATTCGTAACCGGTCGATTGGACCACAAGACAGCAAGAAATTTTGTAAATATTCAAGAGTGGTGCATCGATGTTGCAAAGTTTCCCATTAACATGAAAGAAAAGTGCACGAAACTGTGCACTCAATCGTTTGGTAAATAACTACAGAGAACTGTGGCGCATATTTGCTCACCCACTAACAATCGAATGTAGGGGCAAATTCATGGCCTGCCATCAACCTGGTATAAATTAGTTCTGTCTGAAGCAGTTTGTGGCGCACAAACGGACATGCACTTAAAAGTACGCACCATTAATCATTCATCGATCTTACGCGTCTGCAGACGTACTCAAGCCAGCAAAAATATGCATGTTCAGTCGAATAGATTGTTTATTAATGCACCACATTGCTGACTAGACTGAAATGGTCCTCTAAACGACATCTCGCTGGACTGGATTTGTCAAATCTTCATGTTGGTTTTCATCTAGAATTCGTGAGACAGCGATAAGGCTGACAGAAGAAAATGTCCTTTTTATCTTATTATATTTTAGCCGATACTTTTGGGCAGACTCTAAGGGTGGCTTATGAAGATCACGTTTGCTAAGTTGAGTGAATGAAGAAGTAATGTTTATGAGACTGCCATGATTATGATCGCAAGAACGTTAAAACACAGTTAGTAATAAATATTGCGAAGTAGTCAACTCCTTGAGTGCAGTTTATCCGGTCCGGTATTTTGTCCACCCTATCCATATGTGCAAAAGTTTTTTATTATTTCAACATATTTCTGTACACACCAAGCATAGTAATTCGATTTTAATATGTTTTAATTAGAATTTTTGCGTGCCACTCAGAAGTATAAGTTCAAGTCACATCACCAATTGATTTTACTGCATTGGTGAGTTTGCTTACGGCTGTCGGTGTGACTAATTACAGACGATTGGACAATCATCACCAGCTAAAGCAAAATTTAAGAAGATGGCTATTCAGTGGCATGACAAAAGTTAAATCGGAACAAAAAG
Source organism: Fasciolopsis buskii (assembly GCA_008360955.1). NCBI lineage: Eukaryota > Metazoa > Platyhelminthes > Trematoda > Plagiorchiida > Fasciolidae > Fasciolopsis > Fasciolopsis buskii. The sequence continues at coordinate 222,518 of LUCM01003314.1, read as the reverse complement.
GTTCCAGTGAGCGACTAGTAAAATAGAGCCAGACGGATAATTCATTTATGCCACTTGTTCTGCGCAGACTTATAGGCGTGGATGATTAGTGTCTTGGGATGCATGAATGATATTGTATTTGTGATCATAAATGTTTGTCAAAACTTCGGAGGGCATTTCCTCCATCAAGTATGGTATAGTTGATTGACCAACTTATCTGAGATGATCCAAGTCCTTTGTCAATAACTATTCGAATGAGGCGGATTTCACATCTCACGTGTGAAAAGTTCATTCAAGTCACATATTTCCTTCTGAAAATTACGTTTCTTATTCTTGATCTATATTTCCAAAAAATATAGCCTTCTGCAATTTATAATTCAGTTTTTTTACTTTTTGATCTTCCCTCCCAGGGCTTTCCAGTCTTCGAGCAACGTATCTTACACCTACACAGAGATTCACAAGTAGCTGGAAAATACCGGAAAACCTTGCATTTAAAAACCCCGCAGAGATTTGCGCAAATCATCAAAACAAATTTTTATATTCCCAAGAGCCAACCTTGGAAATGATCATATGTATTTAGAACTTATTATCAGCTCAAAAGTGATTTCTAAGTTTCGGTCATGTTTTTTACATAAAATTTCATTAATTCGTTCCCAAATATGAATCGTTGGTTACGTTGGTGCCAAAGTGTCAAAACCGACTTGCTTTCCGGTGTCAGACTATTCTGTAAAACAACATACAAAAAGGCGCTACTTATAAGTAGTATACCAATGATTTAGGTAGTTGAACGATTGGAAAACCAGTCAACTGAAACAGGTAATCCTCTGCGAAAACCGCGATGGCATAGCGGACGGGAATTGTAATTTAGCGAGGTAAATTTAGTCGGATCTTCCATAATGTGGTTATAATATAGAGCTACACTACTTGGAGGCCAACGTTATGATAGCGTCGAAATGATATCATGATTCATATTGGATGCAAACTTCAGCGTACACATATTGGGTTTGGAGAAGCAGCCCAAAGCAGTGGATATCCAATTCACGGCAAACAATGCGAATTCACGCTGAATAGGAAGTTACCAAAAACTGACAGCTACAACTTTACAAGTCTGAAGTAACCAGATAAAACATATTGCCCGTTTACTCTGGGTTCGTGTATGCAGATGCGGTTCCGGTGTTCAGAAAAACTGAGGAAGTCAGATGACTCATTTGGAGTACTAAATATCACATGATGGGAAATCAGACAAAAGTGATCTTACAAGTAGTGCAAGAGCTACAACGAGGGAGTGGTAAACTCCCTACCTCTGGGTTATAAATCGCAGAGTCAAATCTTAGCCAGCATTAAACGGTTGACAACTGCTGTGACATATATGAAAGGGAGGGCATAGGAAAATTTGCATGAGTTGACAGATTATTTTTAACATCAATAAAATATCAAGTTATTCTAACAAGATCTCAGCATATTTTGGTCTTTCTTTTTGTAAAAGATTAATGTTAGCTCCCAAAAGTATCGGATGATTGGGGCGTAGCGACCGAACTGGTTTGAGTTAGCGTTAAACAAAAAAGGATTGCAAAGAGCTTGCTCTTTAACAACCTGACTATTGACTGTCGCGTTGGTTTTTCATTCAGTGGACGTAAGACACACAATATCTTAATCTGAAAGAATAGACAGTTTGTTTGGTTGTAGACAAAACATGTTTTCCACACCAGCGTTCGGCAATGAAGGAAATCGCCCAAATGGTCAGCTGACCACTTTCGTGTCGGAATGGCTTTCAGATGTTTTACTCCAAATCAAATAACGCCGGTATCTGCAAAGTCTGGTAGAAACAAAACCGTCAGTGATATTATGTTTTATTTTTCTGGCTCCCATTGGCAGCTTATCTACGGAATATTTTTGTTGAAGTTCAGATTTGACGTTATTCTCTTTTCACTGACTCCCATTGGTGGCACACTGAACCTTGTTGGTAATGTTCAGTTCGCAGTGGCAGCATTAATAATCTTGACTGGACTGCTCTACTTTTGGCAAAGCAAACGCAGGCTATTTGGGAGAAGAGACCTTGTCAAATTGAGTGGTACTAATTGGGTAAATAGAAATGGTCAAAATGGATTAGAAATCGAAACTTGAGTGCTGTTTGTTCGGATGTCAGCAACTTGCTAGCGGTCTATTCTGTGCACTTATGTGTTGGAAATCGGAACTTGGACCAACCGTATAATGGCTCATAACATGTAGATCTCCGGAGTGTTTTCTCGCTAAACGTGTTTCCGGGTTTAGTGATGTTCGTTTAACAAATGACTGATAGATGACATTTTAAATGATTAAAGCCAAGAGATTTATAATCAGATCGTCATGCATCTTCTGTGTGCTGTGATCCTGCGACCTTGACCAATTTTGAGTGTTACTGTCATCAGGTTTTTATTTCAAAATATTTTCAGAGCACCTAGCTAAATCAGGCTGACTACCAAGGTGTTGCCCAACAGTGTTTGACTTTGAGAGTCATTTTTTTCCTATTCTGAAAGGCCAAATGAAGTAAACTCATAGATTACATTTTGAATGCATTTAGGTGTGTCAAAAACTGCATTTTACTCAAAACAAGCAGTTGATTTCTCAGAAAAACTTTCGAATTCGGAATCGAAATGCAGTGTTCTTCATATTGCTGGCCCCCAATTTCTGAGGAAATGTTAAAACATGATCCAAAATTCGGAGATCTTCAAAGATTTATGTTATACAATTTAAATATCCTCACTCTTTGATAAAATATCCGAGCGTTGGCAAAAAACAGCTGATGGTTCCGCAGACGCTGCAGGTAAATTTAATAAGTAGTTCTGTCTTCTAGTATTTTGCATAACAACTATACTGTTGCGGACATCTTGTAGATGATAAGCTGCCCCCCTATGACTTGGTGATTGTCAGCATGACATTTGAGGGTGCAAGCACCGCGCATTTTCCAGCGTCGATTGCGTGAACCATGCCAAAGGACAGTGTCCTGTGTTTGAAAATCGCATTCAGTGTCATGTTTCTTTGCCCTTCGTTAGCGAATAAGTCATACCATGGAGATAGCACCTGAACGATGTTACCTAGAAAGCAATCCGATATATGGAAGTCCTATTTTCCGTTTTTTTTATGGACGTTGAAATTTATTTATGAACACTAATGACCTGCACGAACTAAACATAAGCTCGCTCTCAAAGTTTGCTAACACAAATTTCGGTAGGAAATTCACATCGATCGAAGTTCAGCTTGATTTCGCCCAATGCAGAAAGTAGCACACAATGACAGTTTGAGATTGCGATAGGGGATCAGCTAATGCGGATGTAAAACTCCCGATAGTGTTGACTTTTTTATTTCAATCTGATCTGATCAACCGGTAGCAAAAGGAGGGAGTTAAACCTTTTAGCGGAAAACGGTTTTCACTTCAACGTATTGTAATGATAGTTTTCGTAGATGTGAGAACTCCTTAGAATATTCGGAACAGCTAGTGGCAGATTCAGTCACGACGACACATTGGTACTGATCAAAAGAAAATGCAAAATGGTTTACTTCCTGGCTGTTTATGATTGCTCATTGATATCATCAATTTAGCAACGTAACATCAGACAGCCAAGCTAGATCGTTTTTCAGTCTATTATGCACCCTAGCTTAGGTTTTAATTTGCTTTTGGAAAGATACAAGTTTGTTCGTGTGGAATAATTGAAACAGAACTTGTTTGGTAATTTATGCATTCCAACATAGAATTTGGAATATTATTCAAAACAAGCCTATGCCCTTGACAGATGTTTCCGTTAGATCGTGCAACAAATATTTTTGCCGGTACCAATTAGTTGCCGATCTCGTAGTTAGCATTTATACGAATTTCCATATGTTGGCATGCGAGTTTGAAAACATCCATACCTTCCCTCGACTTTTATAGATGTACTTGACTGAAAATTTCTCGGATTACAGATATTACTGGGATTTAACAAGTTATTCGTCACACAGTGAAGCTGCTACTCGGGTTACATGATAGTAGCACGTTCGGTTCAGGGAAACCTGTTCGTGCTGATACATGTCAGTTCAAAACCACTTGATGAACATGGACATCTTAATTGTTGGTTTCATTTTCAAATGCATCTAATAAAATTGTGATCATCTTTAAAATGTGATGAGTCCTCAAAAAACATTACGATTTCTACATCGAAAACAAAAACAGTTCAGATTATACTTAACAGATTTAGGAATGGATTAGGCGGTAAAAACCCGAGCACAAAATGCATGGTGATTGGGTTTCTTGTATAGTTCAACACCAGGCTGAGCATACCGGCTATAAACCAAAAGGGGGCTCTTCATAGTATCCCACCATTCCTTTCAACCTCGGTAACTTGTTTGGATTTACGAAAACTTGTTCGCTAATACGCGGAAGGGTGAATGAACAGAATGAAATAATTTGAATGGAATTAAACTAGACCGCACTCACGTTTGTCATTATTGGCTTCGAATGTGTCGGATGGAACAAAATGAAAAGCTGCCTCAGATGTCAAATAGTGACACTGATTGATTGGAGTCACTGAGAAGGATGAATTTCCTATTGCGAATGATATAATGTTAATAAAACAGTGTTGTTGATAAGTGTAATTTGCCAACGTTCTGACTATCATGGATAGTCTTTCTACAGGCAAGTTTTATAATCGAATAACTGAAGGAATTACATTTGGCAACAACGCTGTTTCATTGAGTTACACCATGTACAATAAAAGTCAATACATGGCACATCGATTTTTTCGATACATGCCTTACGTCGTTCTAGGTGAATTTCCAATTCGAGTCAAGCATTCTGATAATTTATCAGGAACTTCCCATTTTTCATGCAAAAGTAAGAGAATTTAAAAAAGAAAACGAATGTTTCGCATCTCGATCACCATAGACTATGGAATTTGTTGCCCGCATCATATTGAAGACCTTGAAAAACAGCGATTTTAGATATTTTTCATGGTCCTCAAAAGACTACCCGAAATATTCCTAGAGTTGGAATTTTTCCTGAAATAACTGATCCATGGCATCGTTCGAAGATAAGGATTGACAGAAGCTCAACTAATTCGGGGAAAAAAGTTTCGAAAATATTTTCCCAACGATTTGCTTTGAATAGTTCACGTCAGAAATGCATCAATCTGAGTCATTTCAATAACGAACATCTAGTAAATTTTTGACATATTTTCCTCATTCCGGACACGGTGTAGACAAAAACCAGTCAATGTGGATAGATAGTAGACAATATGGCTTAGCAGCTAGGAAATTTCCCACCCAAAACTAAACATAAGACGACATTATGCATTGCTTACGAAGGCAAGAAGAGATGCGAGGAACAAAATGAACGCTCTCACGCAATGAGGAGTAGCAAAATAGAAAGACGATTGTGGTCTTTTGCGTGTATACATCAATCTATGGCAAGAAAATGGTAGTTTGCGTCATGTTTCTTTACGTTATACAGACTCGCATGACGACTGAGAAAATATCTAAGATTAATCAAACTGAGACCGGATGGAGTGAGTGGCAACCTGAAATAAATCTATGTTTGCTTTGCAAATAGCATTTAAGCAATCATTTCAGGGTTGGATTGGATTGGTTTATTAGCGCGTTCCTTATGGCGGCAACTGTTCATTGTTAGACCGGGAATTAAAATCTGCAAGTGTAGCACTACGTGATTTTAGTAGTTCAGCGTCCAGTTTAAAAGCTTTGTATCCATATGCACAAGTGACTACAAAATCCCAAACACTGCAGGCAAAAATTGTCTTCGTCTGATCGTGAAAATAATCCGAAGATCGTCATGCCTTACATGATACAAGTACAACCAACGGGTTTATCATTTGCCCAAAATAATCGTACATTTTTGTGTTCGGTCCTGACAAATCTTCTGCAAAGTTCAGCCATATATTTATTACACTGGCTTGAAAATAAGCACGATACCAATTCATGGACAGTTAAAATTATTCATTAGTCAAACATAAAGATAAAGTAGTGCGTAGCAAGAAAGCAAGCTTTTTCGTGTTTTTCCTTACTAAAAATTTTGCGATTTTGTGCTTTTCGTGTATTCTTCAAACGAGGACTTCAACGGGCAAGCCATACAACATGCACGCTGTTGACATCAATTCTGAGCCCGTTCCTTGCGACTTTTGCCGCCGTGTCGAGGTAATTACATCGTTGTACAAGCTCATGTGTAAAGTGGCGACGGGGATTGGTTCCCACCACGAACAGGGGACTTTTCGCGAACAGCAGACCTACTAGAATACAATTTGAAGTTCTGTGACCAACTCCAGTTCTCCCTCCTAAACGGAGCTTGGAAAACTTCATTGAAGTCTGGCGGTTTATCTTGTCTTAGGGCTTGGATTTCGTTGGGTACTTTGACTCAGAACATGAGTCTAAAGCAGACCACAGACTACGTGGCAAAGTGATTATCAGAGAGAATTATACTGATAAACTGTTAAACTGTTTCAAAGTACCCTCCCTTAAAGCCGATTGTTAGTAACCGAACCGTCAGCTTCATCAAGCGACCGCTAGATCACATGCTCCCTAAGTGATCCAGCGCTGGTTTCACGTCTCAATTTGAGCTGCGCTTCATCATGTCGATTACACACCTGGAATGTTCTGCCGTGCGTCAAGAGAACAGATTCTTGGCAGAAATCCACGGTATCGTAACATGTCGGGTAAGAGTAAAACTCACCAAACGAGCGCAATGCATGGCATTTCTTGATAAACGATCAGCGTTCATTGACGTTAATAAATGAAGGATATTTTGGTTTTCATCATGTGCATTTGGATGAATGAACGAGCATGTTAGATCCGAGAGCTGATCACAGTTTAACTGACTTTGCATCACGCGAGCCGAGTGACAATGAAAACAAATAGACAAGTTGGTGCATACTGACAGGCGGTCCATTTAGAGTGGACTGCTCCAATGCGACCGGCCACCTTGTAAACAGTCTCATCACTGGATAGGTAATTTCGATGTGGCCCATCTGGGTCTACCACTGACTCGAAGGGGACAAACACCATGTGACGCAATTGAGATTAGAACTTTTGAAGTTCGCAACAGCAAAAACAGCCGAGGGTTTGTATCCAAGATCAGCAACCAGTTTCCATTTTCCGAAGGACAAGAATCGAAACAAAATGCTTTCTCAGTGCCCCTGTTTGGAGACAACCGACTTTCTCTTGCTGAAATCATGATGTCGCCAGTTTTTCTATGCATAAATTGTGGTAAAGCTTTTGATAGGAGTTCTGGGTTGGTTTTGAACTACACCGAACAAGGATAGGACCTCTTCTAGCAACACTGCTACTGGTGCTGCTGAGCAAAATTCTCGATGAATGTGAGAACGTGCGAAGAGAACGGAGGTAAAATGAGTCATCCGAGAAATACGCAGCTATGTAAAGTGGGAGATAATCTCGATGTGCAGGTGAAAAGTACGGAATATCGGTTGTGAGATGAGACTTGTTCACGGCTGCATATTTAAACATAAATACAATTTACTGGGTTGGATAAAATCCATGCAACCTATAAAAGCCCAAATACTGTTGACCGACCGACGTTGCTTTCTGAAACAGATTTGGCCGAAGCTGCGTTTTGACTGACATTTCGAAAAGGAACGAAGTTTTATATAAGTAACAGAATTTAAACCATATATAACACGAATCCGCAATTTAACCCATTGTTTCATGCCCCACGTATCAACCTATACACTCGTTCTTTTTATTCGGGTTTTCAACATTATGTATTGGCAATCCGAACTGACTCGGCCGGTTCTCTCGTCTCTAATGAACAAACTGAGTTAACTAAACTACCGAATATTCCCAGAACGTGGGGAACCAAAAGAGACCAAATTAAAATGCACTTTAATTGTATGATTTCTGAAGTGATAAAAAATTGTTTTAACTAGGGTTGATTGTGAATTCGTCTGATTTTTTCTAGTCTGTGGTGCATTGTCGTCTGGTTTAAAATTAATTCACTTCATATGGGATTGAAAACCACCACCGGTCCCCAGACCAAATCTACCAGCCAAAGTTGAGCCAAAGCAATCGATGAGGCTAATCTGACGACCATTACCAGTTTAGTTACTGTGCCCATATAACAAAGTTTACGCATATTTTGCTTGCCAGTTTTACGTCCACAGTAACTTGATGGTAAGAGTACCCGAACTTTTCGGGACATATCATCGTTTTGTTTCCCACCGGTTGTGCATACTTTTGGATGATGCATTTTGCAAAATATCTGGCTGCTAGTACAACTTCAGAATACTTCACTATGACGTGTCGCATGTTTCCGAAAATCAACTCACAATGGGATTGCATTAGCGGTGACCTTTGTTTCGATCGTGGATACGGCAAAACTTAAGCTTTTTGCTTTTGTTACACAAAATTGAATGCCGCTTCCCAGCTGTAGTTATATAACTGCTGGATTGATAACTGCGGTTTCTTGTCAGACGATCAAACGGTTTAACTGAACCTCTTAACTGAAAGCACGAGGAGCTCAGTATGCCCTTAAACTCCGCTTTTTCCCCACTCGCGAATACATCTGCACCTTCCGCATAAAAATGCACAGTAACCTCAGTGTAACTACTGATGATCATGTAAAACAATCATAGCTCTCTGTTTTGCATTCCTGCATTCGTGTGCGCGCAGGGCTAACGAGTCAGTGCCTACAGCTAATGGGTTGACATTTCAGTGGGAACAACCTGCATTGCCCAAGATAAAATGTGTTGCCGACTGGCTGATCAACCGACCATAATAGGTGTTTGTACTTGTGCAGCATTAGTCAAGATGAGCAAACATCGTAAGTTCCAGCTGGACTAAAAGGGGATTGGATAGCCCTACAAAACGTTTTCAGCCAAGAGTCTTGCAATGAGCATAGTATAACACAATTGGTATTCAAACCTCTTCCAAGTAGTCATTCGCCGAAGAGGGCAAAGAACTCCATCGCACAAGTTATAGTGGTAGCCAACCACTTGGATATCATTCGCAGTTCCATTTGACTGTAAGTCAACAGAATTTCCGTTCAGTGTTACGAAAGGTCCGTAACCAAAAGCTATATTCATATGGTGCCAGAAAATTAGTTTCCTAGGTTACCAAAAACTCCGTGAGATACTGTTTGCACGAAGCTGCATTATGCCGGGAATCGCATTGGAGTACAACGGATCAGAGATGTTAACAAAGGAAAACATTACCGAGATTTAGTTTCTGAGAAAATTTGCTGTAAAATCAACGAGTGCAGGCTCAATATTTTCCGATTAGCTGGAAACTAATTTTCCTTGTTTATTCCACATTCACGAATACATAAGTGAGTAAAAACGTTGCTTGTCTTGAGACCGACAAACTAAACTCGACGGAATTCCATGGATATATGCTATTAAGGCTTGGTATTTTCTGATTAGTTGATAACTGACAACTTTTCTTATCTGCATATTAAAATTAGCGCTCACAAATGTGTAACTAGAGGAAAAAATGGCCAGCAGATTGAATTTGATAGACAGAATAGAAAAACCAAAAATATCCACATGGTCACTTGATTCGCTGTTTGTGACACTGTGCAAGTCGTTCTTATTCAGCAAGCTAGAACAAGGAAGGAAATCAATAACTGCTTGTGTACATGACATAATCATTTTCGTTTAGTGTAATGTTGCAGCCAAATTTGGAACGTCAACTTACGTGTATTCGGTTCCCGGATTATGAACTCAAGCTGATTATTTAACGGATTTTCAATCCAAATTCATTGCAGGATTTTTAACAGTTGAAAGTTGCATTTCCTTGGTGCCTTTTGCACACGGATTTTGCAGGATATTTTGCGATAGGCAGCAACAACATTTTCAAAATAATTCGATATAAAAAACAGATCGCTCCTTTTTGTGAAAGCTATTCTTTACTGTATGACCTGGTTTTATGCTTCATTCGAAACTCTCATAGCGAGCATAGCTACGATTTCCGCTAAGTGTTTAGTAAGAACTTGACGTCAAGTCTGTACCGAGAGGCTCAACCCTGTCCGAAGGCTAAATTTCGAAAGTCATTCTAACAGGGAAACGAGGTTTAAACAGAGGACAGATCGTTGTGACACGCCTGTGTTTGTGGATTGCACGTGGAAATACTTTGTCTTCCATGTCTCACAATGGATGGCATTGCAAATTTAAAAACATTTCTAACGCTAGTTAACTTTGATCGGCAACTTTCTAGTCGAAACAATTTTACTTTTCTTCTCTTGCAACTAATTTCATTTCGGTTACTTGCAGTTCGGCGGCAAAAATTAAATTTGCGGATAAATCCGAAGTCTAAATGTGAATCTCAATTCACTGTGAATAGACTGTGAACACATTTTCAACATTTTTATTCATTCATCAAATTAATGAGGAACCCTATTTGTACGAGAGAAATCAATGAAACGTTGATACGATAATTCAGGAAGGAAGGAAGAAAGAAAAGAATAAGAAAACATGAGCCAATAGTAGTAATTTCTCGATGCAACTAATTAAACTTAGAACTAGATTGAGTAGCATTACACAAGACCATTCGGATATACTTTGGATCATGGGACGTTCTAAATGGAAACAGAATTTCCATCCCGCTTTCCGATCACATTTTAACCAGAAAAATAACGCGACCAACGAAACAAGCTAAAAGGATCCACGGAAAACCTGCGCTCTAATCGGACGCCTCCAAAGTGCTTTGGTCTTCCAAATATGTGGCTGTATTATGGTGGCCGAAAAACCCTGGCGGATGAAACTTGTCCAGACAGATTTTTTAAGAATTTTTGATGTCGTCCAACTGTATACAGATACATTTGGGTGGTCATGCATATCTAATCAAACGTTATTTGATGATATTCTCCTTATGTCTTTGCGCACTTCTTTTTCACCATCGACCTGCCTTCAGCCTGCGCGATGGGACATCAACGTACTTACACGACGTTTGCTTGCTGGTTCTGTTTAGTCGTAAACAAATTCATCAGTAAACATGCCACACAACAATCTCGCTTTTTAATGTACATTCAATAGGTGTACTAAAGAAAGGTTGACAGTTCGAAGACATTATCAAAAAAGAACGCACTTGTCAGTGATTAAAACTATGTAACAGCCTGGAATAATAATTCATCTTTCTAGCTTTTGGTCACGCTGCAACTGTTCCTTTCAGGGCTGCAGTTTCAAAGAATTCAAGCATTTTGAGGATGGTATGGCAAAAATTCTTTAATTTTGGCAACTTTTATTCCGGATGCTGGACTTGCTGAAGCCATGCCGGTGGATGGTTTAGGATAGGCAGCAATAAAAGCTTAGGCCTTCAGTGGTGGTTATTTCTACCTTTCGACTTACGTCAAACCGGTAAGTAGAGTTTTCAAATCTTGCCTGTTGTTACATGTTTTCATATATTTTTTCAGTTTCCAGAATAAAACAAATCTAGTTTTTGTTTTGCATAACAAACTTCATTTGGGCATATTTTTTACAAATTAATAACTCTTCAAAGGCGGGATTAACACTTGCACTTGTCGTCGACCAGACCCAAAATCAGCATTGGGTCGGATGGCCTCTGAGCATGAAACTTTCCAATTGATTTTATTCACACGGAATATGTATTTATCAAAAACTGTTGTCAGTTGAAGTAAAATACTTGGACGGTTCGGTTGTCAGGGCTAACCGAAATGTCAGCTCATAATTACTTCCACTGACAGCACTACTCATTGATGAACGCGTTTCCCCATACCGAGTCTCGTGGCCCTTTGTTCGATCCATTTCGTTCTCCGTTTGAATCCGATACCTATTTCATTCATTATTGTAACACAGTGATATTTTAGGCGTGAACAATCTTGTTACTTAACCTTACTTGAAGTGGTAAGGTACGTATCGAGTTTTCGCGCATTTTGCCGATTTTCAATCACCCGTGAAATAGTGATTTCCCTAGACCTGGTGACCATTTTGTTCACAATTTTGACTGTGAGACAGGAAATGCTAGTTGGTATGGAATAGTCCCCACGTAACTGTCGTGGAATATTACGCTCAGTTTTTTATCTCATAGATTTTTGTAACATGGAAGACGAAAAGGGAGGCCAAAACTGATGTGACAAAGCGGTGAGTTGCACTAAGCATCGTGCAGTAATGATACTGTCACGCTGAAGAAGGTGGCAGCAGTCCTGCTTCTTTATTCTGTCTAGGACTCAAAGTGTACTGATGTCCCCCGGACCTACGAGTTTTCCCATATCTCAAAAAGTTAGAATTTTTGTTTAAGCTGACCGAAACAGATATCCGTAACAACTAATGTATACATCCATTTCATAATGACCCCGTGTGCTTGATTTATTTCTTAATACTAGTGCTCTGTGTTCAGCGATTACGTAGAAAGTTTAGTCACAAGTAGCTCCCGTGAACCGGTAATCAATGGTGGAATTGCTCAGTTAACAACGATCAATAAAAACCTTTCTAAATAACAGTTACTTTCACTAGGGCCTCATTTATTTTCGTAATTCACTAAGACCACTTTTCTTTTTGTTGCATGCATTTTGGTTCTGGTAAGTAAACTTCCGGTGACAGAGCATGTGGAATCATTTTCATTCACTTCGTAAGTAGAAAGCATAAATTAGTTTACGTTTAAAGTTACATTAAAGCGAAGGAACTAAAATGGCAGTCGGTTTCAACTTACTATTTTGCTTAATGTAACATTTTACCCTCTGATAGTGTCTATAGTTCGTGGCAAAAACAAGCACCCAAACAAACAGGCACCCTGCTACGTGAATGAAACTGGAAAATTTCGTATTGTCCTGGACTATGATAGACATGAAAACTGATAAGCTGGCTGATCTCTCCATACACACACCGTTCTTTCCAACAGCCGTTCCATCGAGGGACACCGATCTAAGACGAGAATGCTCGGTATTCATGTGGAGAATTTCACTCTTGGGAATGGACTGAATTAAAGGGGATTGCGTCATCGTATTTGCAAACAACATATCTCCGTTAGCAGGTAGCCTTGAAATTTGCAGTGCTAGCGCAGAGTAAAACGACTTTTTAGGGGTGAGAGGACATTGTGTTGGTTAACCAAACCAATCAAATTGATACTTGACCTTTATTCGGTGCTCGGCTTTTCACAAAGACTTCCATTGTTCAAATAATACAGGTAAACAATAGATTTCATTTCGGATTCTAAACCCTATTGTGTATTAGGAAGCGGATATAGTAGATATACACATACCAATTTATTTGTAAATTTGTGTTATATCTAGCGGAAAAACGAACCGTGCTTACATTACCATGGCAGTGCTAAATGCATCGAGCATATCTCTTGTTGCAGCAGCGTGACTCACCTGTTACACCGACCGCAAACAAAATCTGATTTATTGATGTGCATATGTTCTCCCGCTCTACTCCCCTTTGGTATTATAAAGGCGATCTGTCATCACACATGCCCAAGGTAATTCTGTGTCCGATTGAAAAAGTGAACACCAGAGTTGTACAATTGGTAATCGCTGGATTACTAGTGTGCTTCTCATTGACACCTTTGGTACATTCACCTTTGTTCATCGAATTGTTTCATTTGATCTGATATTTGGGCTTTCTTGAAGACCGTATACACATTCAACGGAAGTTGGTTCCAGTAATTTTGGAGCAGTCAGTCGGATTAACCTCAGGTGGGAAATCATATCATGCAGTACATAGCACAGGAACGCTGACTATTTTCTTAAAGCCGGAAATTCCGGTGCCAATCAACTGCAGTTTGTCGCAATTTATAAACAGAACAGTTTTTATTATTTCAGTACATGAAATTTTTGGGCGCAACGTCACGTCACAAATTCTATTTCCGTGCCACAGGTCACGTGAATTGTCGAACTTAGCCTTGTACATCAGCGTGCCGTGCTGAAAGTAACGAAAATCCGGAGCTGGCAACCTATCTCTTCACGTAAACTGGTGGTGCCGAAGGGTAAGCATCAAGTTACACAATGAATAGCATTGTTGGTGTAACGATATCTGTAAAATTGTCGTGCTGTTTAAATTAGTCCTCAGTTTTGTCAAGTAATGATGATCCGGTGCCCGTAATTAGATTAATCAGATGCTAAATATGATGTAAGCCTTTCGTACACTTGTTAAATCCGGAGTTTACGGTTTCTTGACTGTTTCTTTTCTTAAGTGTAGCAGGATTGTGGGGATTTGCCCACATATCCTCTCTCTACGCTCGGAAATGCTTCTCGGTGCTCTACAGCTTGCCTGGTCCATTTCGCTCATTCTAAGTACACATCAATTGACACAATACATGTTCATCCGGCTTGAGGGCTATCATATCTGATACGTCTGTCACCACTCCTTCATCTAAACCATTCCACCCTTTTAGGCAGTAGGTTTACTGAGACGTAATGGAATGGCCACGAACCATTGAAAATGAGCTTGTTCGTCAACATGTATTTTCTCATTTTGCTTGATGGAAAAATAATGTCCCCAAGCAACCTAACATGATGTCAAAATCCGGTTAATATCAAGTTCAATTTTTTCTAGCTCGCTAAACATTCAGTTCGTTCTTATTGAGAATAAGAAAACCAACACGAAAAATCCATCAACGGAAGCCGGTTTATATCTGGAAATAACACTTTTGTCCAAATTGTTCTGGACTTTGTTGTCTTGTTGTGTAATCCTTGCCTTGAAAAAGGAAACATTTTTGAACATATAGTAGTCTTCTTTCTTATTAGTATCAAATAAAAAACGGCCCGAAGAAATCGAATTTCTTCAAAGCATTCATGTAATGGTGTAATCGTTCACGTGACTAACTGGGAGGAAACCCGAGGAAGAATATTTACAATGTGGCAAGATCACATCAGGACCAGATGACGTAAGGAGTGTATCAATAAATCGATGCGCCATGTATTGATTTTAACTGTGAATGATATGGTGTTAATAACACAGCATTGTTGGCAGATGTAATGCGCCAACTTTTCGACTGCCGTGGACAGTCTTTCGCAAAGCATGTTTTACAATCAACTAGAAGCTCAGATTCAGAATTTTTTGTTAAAATTTCTGCTAAACCGGAATCAAATCTTCCAGATGAATACAAATATTGCAGCTTACGATTTAACGGCTTAAAAAATTTCAATGAGATCCTTGAAATCACAAAAAGCTTTCTGCAAATCCAAGGGAGGAACCTGATAAAACTCGTATGTGTTGCTTGCTTTGTGGCCATGGATAACTAGTAGACATAGGTGGACCACTAGTGCAGATCCGATAGCTTAGATGGATAAAGTTTCTCGTCATTCGTAGTTATTTTGCTAACCGTCAATACTCAGCCATCCATCGCCCTGCAGTTATGGCCCGCAAATCCCCCGAGATATACAACTTGATAAACTAACAACCGTTCGTTAGCGGCAGTTCTGATTAGTATAACAAAGTTATACCGGTAATGCTATTTCACTCATCGCTCTTGAAAAATGTCACTTCGTAGGTAACAGGAAGAGTGCAACCTTTGCCTGGACTAAACCGAATTTCAATTCTTACTCATGCCCCTATACAAGAATGTAGTTGTTCATAAATTCCCTTTTTATCAGTAGAAGAATGGAAACTTTTGCAGACGTTAGTTTACTTGGATTGGACGGTTTTTTCGCCAGCCAAGAAAATGTAAAAATTAAATAGCAAACCTCGCTGGATTTGTCGTCGGCTTTGAAAAGTGGAACGTAAGTTTGTTACGCACTTCTCTCGTTCTGCTTTGGGAATTCACTTTTCGACTTCCCAAAAGGCTGTGCTATTTTAGAATGACTTGAGCTGGACTAATTGCTTGCAGAATGAAATTGTTCATGGTGTTATTTGCACAATTAATTAAACGATAACAAAGTGATGTTTACCAAAATGTCAGTTCTTCCAACAATCAGCTTGTTTCAAATTTTCCCACTTTGTTCTTTTCCCACAATCAGTGAAACCGTTTCTAATTTCGCCTCCTCTGCACTTGTTAGTCAGACTGGTTTTAGCTGAATCAAATTAGACCTGTTCACGTTTCCGCGCAACCAAATTTGATATTGATTATACAAAATCATGGGAAATGATGAGACCAGTCCGCAAGAAGCAATAAGCTGGCTACTGAGAAGGGGTAATTGACACATTTTACGAAGGAGAATAATGCAACCAAACCGGATATTGCAACCTCGGAGAGGAATAGTTCAGTCCTATCCACCTCACTTTTTCATCAGTCGGTGAGTCACTTACAAATGCAACAAAAGTCACGGACTATTTTAGTTTCACTGTGAACCACGTGGCATCATCAAGGGTCCGTTTACCAGATAGGTTACTTCACTCGTGATTTGTACTGAAAATACGCAATCCATGAAGCTTCATAAAATCTCTTTCGTACGGGATTATCTTTGCCCTCCTTTGGTAGATCCAATAGTCTTTCAAACAGCATCGCACACCGCTAGCACATTATCTCATTTCGGAGCCTGAGGATCATTCCTTCGGGAGGTAAAAAACGGCGCGCATTGTGCCTTTGCTTGCGGTAATCTTGCCCGGTAGATTAGAAGTTTCCAGTTACTGTCATGTCATGCACTCCGCCTCTCATACCATTTCATTACGCTAGGTCAGGTGCCTGGAAATGCTTTTTCCAGTCAATGGGACATTCTTTTGCTGAAAATCCTTCCAAATCAATTAAGTAACCGAAAATATCTTACTCCCTTGATCACGCTACATGGGAGTGCCAAGGGGTTGCGACAGTGGCAAATCCTTCATCTTTTCTTTCGTTTATCACGGAAGATCATTATTTTCACGAAGAGAATCGATGCCAAATGGAGGATTTGAACAACCGTGCTAGAATCTGAACATTTCGATCAGTGTAGGGTGAATAGTGACAAAATTCGGAGTGATCAGCTTGGGCAAACATCTTTGAGTGATTTGCTGACCACGGACTTGCCAGTAAATTTGACCGGCAAATCAGCTGTGCTGAAGGTCCTTTTCACAGCACTCCTTATGCCCGAGTAGAAGGACCCAAAATGACGTGATCTGCGAATGTTAATCAAACCAGTGATCGTTTTAAGGCATTTGTCAGTCGTGGTTGGTTTTTCGCGAAAGAAAATGAAGCATAGCCAATCCAGTGGTGCACAATTGCGGTTTGAGTTTAACTTAAATGGTTCATCTATACGAAACGACCAACGTATCCACTTCCTGGGAGTGTCTTTGGCCTTGCCTATTTCTGTGGCCTGAAAAATGCCCGATAGCTTAATTTTGGTCTTCACATAATTATACGTTTTACGGATGCATTGAATGAAAATTGATGCACTATTCTGTTCACGGCTTTTCACTACTTCCTTCAAGCAGTGAAACCATCAACAGGAGAATCACTCGCGAGTTACGTGTTTTGCATCAGTTTCGCTACGGGGAAGAAAGAATTTATCATTGGTGTATTTTTGGTTCAGTAACCTCCTTTGGGCCTTGAATTCCTATGTTATCCCTCATATTTTTGTCAGAAACAAGTGTGCTGAAGCCGTACCCATGGCCACATGGTCTCTTACAATGCAGTTCCCTACTAAACAAAAGTTGAATGCAATAGGTACATCCCAAATGTTTCTAGTGCCTTCGCGGGATATTTATGAGAACATAATTTAATCATAAGCTGACTCTCTAACCTGCATGAAATTACCGTTAGTCATTACCCTAATCCTAGAACATCTGAGTTTCCTTCAAGTAGTTTCCTTCAGGGCGTTAATGGACTAAAAAGACTCACGAAGTGTCATAGAGAACTGGATCTGATTTGCCTTAGAGACACTCACGTTAGGGTCAGATTATCAACTTCATAGGATCAGTCCCATTGGCAACCTAGGCTTGTGGATTTTAGATAATCTATGCAGCCGTGGGACAGCGTACCCACATGATTTGATTGCAGTATACTTCCATTGCCACAGGTAAATTTCTTCCTTAGTAGATTCAAGGATTTTGCCAACTTCCTATTGTTAATGCACTTCTATCTTACTTGGCTTGTAGGTGAACATTGTGGTGCCAACTAAAAGCAACCAGATGAGAGGAGATCTGTTGGTAATACAATTTCCGGATACATGAGTCAAAAGATTAGCAAATTCTTACAGAATCGGTTTTTCACATCGCAATCCAGCTAAATCCATGCACCCACCGGTGGGTGTGTTTGCGTGTATACTTGCGAAATGTATGCAGGTCGGTAGCTGTTGCTCCGTGCGTTTGTGTGACAGTAATGATGCAGCGACCTCTGACCTATTCATCGGCGTATGATCTTATTAACTTAGTGGATCGATCATTCTTAAAATCGTTAGCCTTCAAACATGTGTTCAGTCACAAAAGTTATATTTTGCAATCGAGTTGTACTTTGACAGACAATTCGAAAGTTTGTGCGGCGCAAACTTCATCCCATAACACTTTGGGTATTCAAAGTTTAGTCACATATGCACAGCCAGTTCGTCAATATTTTAGTCTTTTGCTTTGATGAACCTAAGAAACGTGTGTTGAACGACCGTAGTGAAAAGTTTCGATCACATGTTTACTAAACCTCTAAAATTCAGCTTCTTTTTTATCCATCTTCGAACAACAGACTCATGAATGATACTGCAAACTACCTGAATTTCATTAATTGCTATCCTTGGCTTACATGACGGTTTCTGATTTGACCAACACGTTTTATAGTTCCGATTCTGGCTCTGAATGCTGGAGCGTTCTCGATGCCTTGCATGCTGTCTACGAGTCCATTCGCTGCTACGATGGTCCATGTTTGAACCAGATACACCCACGCTCGGGGCAAGCAGCAGCTGACTGTGCCATGAAAGGGTTTTACACTCGCTGACTCCAGTCAACTTCCCCCTGAGTATCAGCCATCGTGAAACTTGTGCTTTTGACAAGCCATCAAAATGCTATGGGCGAGTTACTCAACGTGTTTTTGCCCACTCGGCATGCGAGACCGCTAACTTTTAAAGATTTGTTGGCCAAATCAGAAATTATTGCTTCCTTTTGCATAAACAACTGCTGCACACTGTCTACCTTTTCCGTCATCCGTATGACGATCTATAACTTATTAAACCATTGCTTTAGTAACCCAAATGAAGACGTTTCACAACATCTATCTTATTTTTGCTGTCAACGTTTTGTGGTAAGTCCAAAGTGAAGCTTTGCTTTCTTTCTTGCATTTAAATTGATTTTATCCCTTCTAAAAATGAAACTTGACCTCTTTTTGGTGGTGGTTATTTCCATCTAAAGAAGGCAGGGTCTTTCAGCTGCGATTCGTTTAGTGTCGCCAAGAACTCCTTCCAGTAATGGTCACTTGTTAATGACCACAGTCCAACTGTCCCAAATCTGTTGGTGGTAGAGAGTAAACTTCGTAAAAATTAGTTACCGGGATGTTATAATGCTTAGTAATTGTGTAATTTGGGAATCCAAGGAAGCAACTGTCACAGAGTGAAAGTGACCTGTGATAAGCAACTGAAAACTCGTGTATTCTGTTTTGGTTCTCTAATGAACATTTTCCCACAGAGACTCCAGATTATTCGAAATCAAATTCCACCCGATACGTGCAGTTGATAATAAAACATTAAAGCTTGGGGAAAGTTGAGCAAACTGAAAGAGACGTCGAGCAGCATGAAACATTGTTCCTGGCAAATCGATCTGCATGAAGAGTCTGTTAACGCTGGCCTGTTTGTTACTCACATGAATCGAGTAGTTGCATCTGATCGCGCATGCATGGTTTGGGATTAAAAAAGTCAAAGATAAAAACACAAGTATCCCAGTTGAAAGTCGGAGCAGAAAACTGTGTTGCAAGTTCACAATAACTAGGACAGAAGCAATCCCGTAGTTCCGATTTATTCTGGTCAGGTCATTCCTATGGTAAAATTCAAAGCAATTACTTAGCTCCATTCAGCTCTGCTCGTTTGTACCCAAGATGTGACAGAGGCAACTGGAGTATACATGTGAACTTTTGTTGTTACCCGGGATTATAAATTGTGTGCTTGTGAACGCAGATGTTACAGTTCCAAGGAGAAGTCATCAATTTTTGCTTCCAGTGAGTCACTTATTTCAAGACCCATCTGCTTGATATATTATTTTCTATAGCACAGCTTCAGCCAAACTGAACGTTTGATTTGGTTTGAAAATGAGGTCATTCCTGATAGCTAGAGCAAATGTTGATGACAGAGCAAAATTGTCTGGTCAAAACCATATAGACTTGGTTCTTTAAGGTTCGACTATTTCCAATGACCTGTCCCAGTTTGTGTCATGGGCAAAAATTAACACCATTGCGCATGAACAATTGCTGGTTTTGCACTGACAAACTTTATTTCCACTTTAGAAAACCGTGTGTATAACGCTAATTTGCCGCTTCCTTTATGTATGTGGAAGATGGAAGTGGCCACCGAGACGTTTAATGTGAAAAATCACCGCGGATCGGTTCAGCCAAGGGAAATTTCTAATTTACCTGTTATTCATCTAACGTCAACGTTATACAGAAAACTAGGTTAATATCTGTCGTTTCTTGCCCCTTGTTTTTGGACAGTTGGCAAAATGTTGAGGGGTTTGTTTGACGTTTCACTGGGAAATTTTCGATACAAACACGGTGCAAAGACGTGTTCAGTCTCTGTGGGACACGAATCAAAGACAAACAAACTAACTGCTCTCGTTTTTATATCCCGTTTTCCCGTACCCTTCTAGGAGTTGGTAGCCTTTCTCTAAAGGGACCACAGATTACGGTTTGTGGAGAGCATTGTCAATTTATTGGAAAAGTAAATTCGTTGATTATTTTGAAATCGCATAATTATTATCTGGGATGTATTACACAATGAAACCTTTGTACTCAGCCGATGATTGCGGTGGATTTCATTCAGCTATACCATGTCCTGAAATAAATAAATGAGTCACCACTTTTTCTTCCGCTTCGACAGTCCCATGGGATTCAACCAAGTTCGTATATGTGATGAAAAATTGGATGGATTTGTCATCAAATCCGGTTGTTCCTATTGGAATAAAATAGAACGTTTGGACTATTGAGAATTGACAAAAGAATCTGCGATGAACATCTGGCGGGTTAAATAAAACACGCGAAAGACGAGGGGATTTTGCATTTTGTGGTTTCTGCTGCTAACCTATTCTTATAGATTTACAAAACTAAAAGTTTTAGTAACCACAACTAGTTGAATTGGAAGTCCTAGCTGTCGTGGTGCTTTCGATGCTTATGGGATGGTCCAAATAGTATGTTGGATGACTTTTGAGATCAGTAGGAAATCTGATTCATGATAGCGCTGTTGTACAAAAAGAAATGTAATCGAAGCACCCGATTTGAAGGAGAGCCAACTTTTGTTTTCTGCTTCCTGTGACAAATCTTCATATTTTCTAAAAATGTCGTGATCAAGTGATTTTTGTTTATTGCTTTGGAAAAAGCTTCATTTGGAAAATCTGTGCTTTCAAAGAAATTCTTTTCCAACAGAAGACAATATCTGTTTTCACTAAGATTCCGTTTGTCTTTTTGTGTCTGTTGTGACGAACTTGAAGTACTCAAACATTTAAATTTTTGGTCTTTTTTGGCTCGCTGCTGTGAAATATGAGTCCTTGCGTTTGTTTGTTTTGTGAATTTAGCCAGCACACGCAGGTGACCATAAAGTGGTAAATTACTTTGGTGAAAACAGAAATAGCCCTGTTCTGGCTTTCGTTTCATTTCTTCTGCTTTGTTTCTGGTCGATTTCACACGTGGGTAAACCAGGTACGCAAGTAGACAAAGTTAGAGCAATGAGGAACCCAGAATAGGGTCATCATTGTTCGACCTCCGTACGATCAAGGCTTATCCAGTTTCACGGTTTGTGGGGTATTTATTTTTGGGTAAATACTAGGGAAATACGACTTAAAGAAAGCATTCGAAATCCGGAAAAATTAACATAGTAACATCTAAGAAATTGTTGCCAACCAGGAGAATTCTTTTACTGAACAGTTTTAGCGCGAAGTAATTCTGGATATAATGCAAGACAATTTGTACCTGCTTAATTACAGAAAATACTGCACTTTCCTACTCGCCCCATATTTAATGTTTTTTCGCCAGACAGACACGGACAAAAGTCATCAATTAGTCATATGGCAGCTGAGTAGAGGACTAACTAGAAGGATTTTAGTAATAATTTCGTCGTGTTCCTCCATACTACTGCTTTTCGACCCAGAAAAAACAGCTTCAGTTAGCCATTATCGATGTAACTAATAGTGGAACTCATAACCAGTATTTGAGTTACACTTAGTGTAAACAAACATTTGATGCTTTCGAGTCCATTTTATTTCTACCTTATTGTATCCAAGGGGTTTCAGAGTTTAAAATCCACTGATATCGATTTTCATTTGTGATCACAAAAAAGCAACAGAACCTCTGTGGAGACAGCTGATGCTGGATTTATTTTGGTTCGAATCAATAAAAGTAACATTTCAGGACACGAATATCATGAACCAGTGATCAGGTGACCACTTTCAGAAATTTACTGAAAGGACTGGATCGTGCATCCTTCGGAAGTTTTGCAAAGAAGTGTTAGATTTTAAAGTTATTGATAATGACAAACTCGCATCCAAGCCTTTCGTTTGGTAATCGTCAGCATAATGATACAGTGGATGGACCTTCTATCCGCTGCAGAGACGACCACCAGTTTAATCCCTGCTCGTGGTTCTCACATTAAAAAGCCCGAATTATGCGTGATTTTAGCCTCAGTTTTATCGAAAATTCGGCTTTGTTTCAACGCGATTCTCTGGCATGTTTTGAGGATGTAATCGCTTTATCGTGCCTTCCAAATCGCATCTAAGTACGCTATTTACCATCTGGAACTTTCCGAAGCAGATGACTTAGTTAATTCAATTCAAATTTCTTTTAGTTAAAAAATATTTCATTCATTTTGCATAATAAAATCCCGGAAGCAAATTAATGTGTTAGGCAAAAAGTTATTCTGTCTCACACTGTACCGGGTTTAAAGGGTGTGGAGCGTCTTTTTTAGTTTTTCGATGGTCGTTTTCATGTCATTTTATAATTTTCTCTCCAGAATGATCAATAATGCATCACTTGTTACAAGTCGTCACTAATCTGAGATCTTTCTAGTCAAGTTGGCTTTTATCCTAAATTCAATATTTACTAATAAAATTTGAGTGGCAAACGGTAACTGGGTCTCACTACGCGTGGGTTTTTGGATATGTAAAATCTTTGGATGTAATTTGCCTGAATTTACTAACCGACTCAACAAAGATGCATACTTGGAACGCCTATCCGCTACTGTGATCCTAGTGAAATTCGCTTTTGTTAGATGCCTTCGCAGTGCGGAACTGAATAACGTCTGAGAGATGTCTCTTGCAGAAGGACAGGTTGCCGGGAAGAACGCAAACACGTGCAATTAGTGTTTTCGAGCTGCAGAGTGTCGATCGCAATTTCGTACCCTATCTCGTTTGATGGTTATATTGAGACTGAAGAGCAACACCATTGATGTTACAAAAATATGTCTAATTATGGCTGACCATTTGAGTAATCTCAAGCTGAATTTGCGATTTATGGAACTTGACAAACAGAAGCTGAAAATCTGAATCATTTATTCGTCTAACTATTTCCGGTCGGTTGGTCCGTATGAGGATGTTTGAACATGATTACCTTGAAGTCGAATTTTTCTAAAGCCTTCTTGATAACAGCATGCATTATCCTGCGATTATATGAGCAGCTGAAAGACTAAAGAACGAATGATTGATGGGGCAAATTATCGTCATGTTTTATTTCAAATGCGCCTTTCGAGGAGCTGTCCAATGATGTTCTGCGATAGTTTAAGAAACGCGCCTGATCTTGCATGCGACAGACCGTGCTCAATAATTGCAAGTAAGCTTATATAGATTATACGATTATGATCGAGAAAGGAAGTTACCCGTGGCTCCGTGAACTCGTACGGGCTTCATGTTCGATGCCATCTTGGTTTGTGCTGATGGAAATCGATTGTCGTCAGCTATTGTTAACTGTTATTCCGAAATGTTCAGTAGCCTTTCAACTGTGGATTAAACGGTGAACAACCCATCGGTGACAATGGATCACCACGTTGAACGAATCTGGATATCGATTTATACCCATTTTATTATTTAACTCGTGGACATTCCTTGTCCATCGTTTCTGGACCTGTAGGGCAAACAGTTCACCGAGTACATCGTGCAGTGTCGTCGAACACAAGTTTAAACATAGGTGCATTATTGTGAATGATATAATATTAATAACACAGCGTTGTTGGTAGATGTAATGCGCCAACGTTTCGACTACCGTGGGTAGTCTTTCTCAAGGCAAGTTTTACAATTGTAAAACTTGCCTTGAGAAAGACTACCCACGGTAGTCGAAACGTTGGCGCATTACATCTACCAACAACGCTGTGTTATTAATATTACATCATTCACAATAAAAACCAATACATGGCGCATCGATTATTCGATACACTCCTTACGTCGTTTGGTCCGGATATATAGGTGCATTACCCTACCCAAGCTTACTTACGAAACACGTTTCTTTCGATTCTGTCAATTTTATTTTTCCCTACCCATACTGCGATAATCAAGAGCAGACCAACAATTTTTAATTCCTTGCGATTCGCGTTGCCGAATTTACTCTGTCTAATTGCCTAAGAATTTCCATATACAAGGATTTCATGAGAGAGTTTGTACTTTTAGATTTAAAGTCATATCCTCTACCGGGTCCCGCTAGAGCCTGGCCGGAAGGATGTTGATTCCGAGTGGTCTAATAGTTCAGGTTTTTGAAACCTCACTTTCTGACTAGAACATTATCAGGGTTAGGAATCAAGCCCCTCAAATTTGGCTTGGAGGTCCTGATTTGAATGTCATTTCGGGCTAAATAATGCTAACGGCAATCAATCTAGCTGTGTATTTATTGCGAACTAATGATTCATTGTCCAGTGAACTCGTTCTATCATTCAAAAGGTCCTGATGTTTGACCGGTTTTATGAAAGCAAGCGATTCGTTTAGGTTATACATGGCTAGTGTTTTGCTCATTGCTTGAAAGAGTTCGACCGTCTGGCTAGCCGAAATATTGCAGACCGAGAAAAATTTGCCTCATTTACATGTGGTAGCCCGTGCAGTTTCGGTGATTATGAGCATCATAGAATAAGCCTGCCATAAAGCACTTAAGATTTGAAATCGTCAACCGTCAACGTTTTCATTATTTCTGTCACTTTATTCCCTCATTGTTTAGTTTTATCTCGCTCCCCTGATCTGCAGCTCATGTTGCTCTCATCGGACAGGATTCTTTTTAGTTTCTGTTGCAGTCCGGCCGATTTTCGACTACCAACCCTGCTCCTTGCATCTGGTATGGAGACCTATAGATCACGGCGCGGCAATGACTGCTGATCAGTTCACTAATCGATTTTCTGCGGTTTCTGATCAGACTACTGTTGCGTTGTGATTTGACGTCACTACCAGTGGTCTTTTCAACTGCGATACGGAATACAGCCGAGCTGCTATTGAAAAAGACAGTCTGGCATATGTCTTACGCTAGACTGAGGCGCAGCCCATTGATTTCTGCGAGTCATTCGATTTATTGATTAAATCTCTAGGCTTATAGTTTTCTAATCTCATAGGGGCAGGGATTTCGAAGATATGTGCAAGCTGTCATTCGAAATTTCTTCCGATGAAAAAACCTGAAGTTGCTTCAAACGTATAAATATGGTTATTTTGGCCAGATTCTTTAATAGAGCGACCAACGTTCTGGTGGTTGAAAGAGATGGCTGCGGGTTCAGATCCTCCTAACGTCGGTCACTTCCTAATCAACAAATTTTCAGCCGTTGGGGCTCTTATAGAACACTGCAAATCAGTCTTCTACTAAATGAAAAAGTGGTAAATTACGACTAATATTATTCTTACAAATAAAGGTGCAACTTCGTTTGTTGAAATCATTCCACGTATAAAGTGGAAAATTGGAATGGAAAATATGATTTGGGACATCCAACTGATGAAAACTAACGGCGACCATATTAATTTGCTTTAAATACAACTTTTCATTCAAAATTTTCGAACGTCGACGATGACGAAGTAAGCAAACTACAGACCGTGTGTTCGAATCCTCCTACCACGGAAGAAATTCCTTAATCGGTAGCTTTCTATCGACTTCTGCTTTTTCCCTAGAAAAGGGATAGAATTAGTATGCGAACTGTAAAGATAAAAAACTCTGCCTTCCGACCCGCAAGTTGCTTATTTGCAACATATGGAACGAAGTCATTTAACCTGGACTTTTAGTCGAGACGAAACATTCTCTTCTTCGACATCTACAGGCCTCGAGTTCTTAATAACAATTTCTGGGCAATCCATCAAAGAAAACCAACAGGTGACCTCTTCAGAATACAAAAGCTGCTTCCATCTTTGATTTTTCCATCTCCCGTACAGCCAGGCTAGCGCTTAGCAGTGTAATTTGCTCTAGATTTTCATGAGTGACTAAATTCAGAAGGTTCAATGAATGAAAAGCCCAGTATTTTTTTGTTCGTCCTCCAAGGCGGTGCAGTTACCCAGGAGTTTGGCCTACCTGTTTGCTAATCAGCTGTACTGCTGACAATAATGTCCGACGCAACGAAGTATACTCGGTTTACTCTAAGACTGGACTTGACATTTATCAGGAGTCAAAGGGCATATCGTCAGGGTTAAGTGTTCCACATATGTAGAGAGACAACTGGTAACTACTTACCGAACATATCGTACTATCTTTGAGTATTCAGAGTATACTGCAAAGACGAAAGATTATTTCACGTCAAACAAAATTGACAACGGCAATTTTTTTTGATGAGTCAGGCAGTGTCCGCAGTCCCAGTTACTTATTCGCTTTAAGTCTCTATCCCTGGGGATTAAACGACACAAGAACAAAGGAGTTCGACGCATATTCATGGGTTCTGTCTTTTGTTCCGCCACTTCAGTCTGTCTTTTCCTGGGTTGGGATTGTGCCTACGGGAGACTGCAACCTAGCATTGTTTAACTTGAAAGCAGAGACAAGTTCGTGTTTGGAACTATACGCGGGACCGTACGGAACATGGTTGTCTCTCAGCTGACATACAACGATGGACATCATTTGCTGCCCGGATATGCGTCTATCATAATCTACAAACGGAAGGTACAGGAAGATTGGGCCAAAGGCTTGCCTCTGAGACTTACTCTTGCCATACTAACTAGACGTTTTGTTCATGTACCCATACGTACCTCGGTGTCATTCATCTGGCAGATCTAAAAAAACCATACGACATCCGTATAGAAGAAAGATGAGTCATATTTTAAGGAAACCAATTGTTCAGGATTTGAATTAACTACCAGATCGTGCAGTCGGACAACTCATGCGGCTAGAACAACAGGGTGTACAAGATGGGCTTGCGGGAATCTGAGCTATCTCGATTCCAACGGAAATTAATATGCGAAATAAACAAAATAATCATTTAATTTGCCCTGTCTCTGTCACCGGTGTACCGAGCTTACTGAATATTACTACCGTTCGGGAAACAGTTCAACGAATACGGTCTTTCGCGATCAGCGCGATACATAGTAAAGCTTTTAACGGTTTTGAAGCGCTTGGCGTTTAGAGGGACTGTTCAGCATGTTTTAATAATCGATACATTTTGCCTCTGACAGGATTTTAATTTTTGGGCCTAAACCCTACTTGAACATCACTCATTGGCGTCATTGCCAAACAATAGGGGTTTTTGTAGTGGTTATTTCTCATCGGGACCAATTTCGTTTTGTCAAATAAACAAAAGAGAGAAGCAGTCTGGCATTCGACTGTGAGTGAATGGTAATTTGCATGAAAAGTCCAATTAGTAGATGAATAAGTGCGCTTTTAAATGTTTTTTATGTCAAGTCATGGGAGCTAAATGAACTGTCAGATTAATTTGACTTTGGCTGGCTTGTTAAAAATTTAGGCTGAGTGCACTAGATACAACAGCCGGATTTCTGGCTGTGCATATCATTGACCATTCTGACATGAGCAATTAATCAGGCAGAATCTCAGTGAATGTTGCCGTTAATGAATGTTTGCAGTTTCACTCGCGCTTTAGGAGGGAGTGCAGAGCAGACTTCACCATATACCACGGCTAAATTAGACTAGAACGAATCAATAAATAACGCCACCGGCAGAAAGCAAATAAATAAATAGTTCCGCATTACATGCGCTTGGCCATGTAACGCACTTATAGCGGTGCTATCAAAGTATATGGATGCACTGATTTGCTTTTCTCGGAAAACTGTTTGCTGTTCTTCGAGACTCAGTCCAAAAGGTTGGTTGCCCACATGATGTTGATGTCAACGGAATTTCTAGTCTCATAGTTCTGCCCAGAGAAATGCGGTGCTACGTGGAGGCTTTGCATACCATCATCTTGATTAATATATTAGCGAATGTTGTACTGTCAGTGTCACGTGTCCACCAAAAGGACTGACATGGGAATGAGTAAGCTAGCTACGGAAATGTGATCTTAGTTTCTATTGTTGTTGTGTTGTTATTGTCTCTATTGTTCCTTTTCGCGAACAGCATGTAGTGAAATTACTTAAAAGCTTCGATCCGGCAGTGAGTTCTGCAAATGGACTTCGTAATGCAGTCCTCCAAAGACGAAACCAGAAGAGTTTTGGATATCATATACGCGTATATCATGCGTTAACAGGCACTGTCGAATATGATGCAGCCATAACTATTGTCAACTAATAATCTGGAGGTTCTAGCTGATCCGACGCTTGGAAGACTGCCAAATAGTATCGTTAATTTATTTACAGGTTCTTCTTAGTACTTCTGATTTCAAGCCACAGTAAATCCAGTAGCGCATGATTGATCTTAGTGTTAGGGTTAAACTAGTGCGCATGTGAAAAATAGAATTGTATGGAACTGCAACAAATTCGTAAATTCGTTCCGTTTTACCCTCCAGTTATTATTTGTACATTTTAAATAGCTCGCTTTCCTTACTTGATCTATTGATTTTACCATCAATAAGTCCGTATTTACAAGCTATTGTATTATTTCACTTTAAGTGGAACGCTGCGCTCACTGTTGACGCAGAACTCCAGTGGTTTTCCATTTCGGAGAGATTTTCATTTACCACAAAAGTGACGTTAGGTGAAGATTATTTGTGTGTGCTCTTCATTGATTGCAAGTGCACGCATTTGTATGCCGAGTATTAGTCGTATTGTTAAGCGATCACAGTCGATTGAAAATCAGGTTGAATTTCCACGGCCTAATTTCTTCTCTTCATTTCTGATTCGCACTATAGCCAACAACCAGTCCACTCTTGTCTCGATAAGAAGGAAAAATATTTAAGTGCTTCCAATGTCAGCTGATGAGGAGTAGGGATCAATCACGCAATCAAGAGGGGAAATTAATTAACCAGCGTATCAGTGGAAATTATTGACGGCATCAGCTCGGCGACCGATTTGTTTTGTTTCTGACTGCCTATCACATGCTGAACCCATATTATTTGTAAAAATGACATTTCTGCCGTGTGATCTTCCGACAAATTTGTTCCGAATTCTTATTCAAACACGAATAAAATGGGGAACACCTTTTCGAACGACCAACATAGAGCACACTCTGAGTGTGCGAATTGTTGTCGTGATGGTGTTTGTAACCGAATTACAAGAAAATGAGCGATGTAAGAATGCAATAGTTTTCCCGTGTTGTACTCCATCACAAATCAGTAAACCTGTTATCTTGAGTAAGTTGTGTGAAAACATACTTAGCCTTAGAATATGGTTCTCACGAATATATTTGGAAACCAGGATCTTGATATTGACCAAGGGTCACCTGATGTATCAGTGCAATAACTCAATCAGGTGTTTACAAAATGGAAAGTAAATTCTAACCACTGGAACTTGGTGGCGCCTAAGATAAGATAATTTTATACTGCAAATGACCCAGGCCACATCAAACTAGCCAAAAAAGGAAAGCACGAATTAGGGGTCATCGAATGCCAGAGTTTAGTAATGCTGCATTTCCAGCAATACATGCTTGTTCTCATTGAATCTAATTGTGTTCCCCTTAGTGGACTCGTAACGCGTCAGAGTAGAAATATGCACAGGGTCTCCAAGTTGGGATATTCACTGAATTTCATGCATATCAGCTCTCTAAGTAACAATAAATTTTGAGGCACACTGGTGCCATATTTCCTCGTTTCCTCCTGAAAAAGAATACAAACTCAAGTGCACTCGAAGGGCACAGACAAGTGGCACATATTGGGTGATCCAAGCATTTCTTTTTAATCTTCCCAATCGCTCACGTGAAACATGTCAGTTCACGTTAGAATGGGACGAGGATTGAAACACAAGGAAAACCATACAGCGCAGACAAACTGAGAAAAAATGTTTAACGCGATCCGACTGGCCTTTACAGTGCAAATATTTCGGCTGTATAGAAAAATGTTTTTCGAAGACATCGTGTGTTGGTAACCGATGCTTCAACACAGCAACCCCCGCCCCCGGTTGCTGTTTACAAAAACATGTGGGGAACATGTGCACAAATCGGAGAACATATGGGATTTTAAATGAAGCGATAATATATCAGGAGTTCAAGTAAACTGATGGGTTTGTGGACAAAAAATTGCAAAGATAACCGGAACGACAGGAATTTTCACATGTGGGACCCAACAAAATATGATAAGATTGCATGAGCAATTCCAATTTGTTTAACTTATCTGTTAGTAATTTTCTAGAATTTTATGCAAATTTTGTTGACACCGAGACTTTTTTTTGTTGTTCTGTTTTTTTTCTATGCCGCTTTTCGCGACACATTGGAACGGGAGGGAGAAACCGAACGTGGTGTTTTTAGGTAAGTGCTCGCGCAAAATCTGCAGTGCGCATTGCATCCCATCGTATTTTATTCAGAAAAATACGATAGCCTACTTCTTGGACCAACTCGCCATTTCCCTAATTTGGTTTTAGATAAACAACGATTTGGTCTGAAGAAACATTTCTCCGAGGAATTTTGTGTGGACTGCAGTTTTTCCGACAGTTATAGATGTCGCATCGGTCTTATTTGGGATATCTTTATTCTGTTAGTTGCACACCTATTTTTTTGTTATTTCTTCGAACCACTTGGATTTTTGTCAACCTCCTATGTTCACATTCGGCCATTGCTCATTTCGATCTTCTCGGCAGACGTTTGCTGGCATCATCTGTCCCCGTAAGCAGTCGATGTTTGTCGCGACCCGATCTGCACTAATTTTTTCTGTCTCCAAGCTTACTCTTGCAGCCATTTACGGCACCTGGAAAAACGCTGGGCCGTCTAATTTTCTGGCACGCTTATTCAGCCGAATCTGACGTTTTTAGGTCATCCTTGTTCAAATAAACTTCACTGGAAAATTACTGTGCGATGCAAGTTAAATTATTGGAATTGGAAATGCCGAACGGAAGAAGTACGTTAACGGGAATTTTTTTGCATTTCACAGAACCGAGTCATTATCAAATGGGTTTCATTTATTGGAAATTCAATGCACGGACTTTCTTTCCTAGTCTTCTTACTTTCCTTATTATTTATTACAAAACTAATTCACAACCTCTGAGGAGAGGGACTGCAATCAATAAAAATATTACCAATGGGGTGCGGATAATTTTATCAACGAAATTTTCCAACTTCTTTTCAAAACTTGTTCGTTTCAATCGTTGTCACTGTCCAAAGTTCATATGGAAAGACATCATTTTACCAAGGGTAACGAAACAAAAGAGCGCTGTGCGAATATTTTTGCAACATGAAGAATGAAATTGGACCTATCAGAGAAACTCTCAGTATTTTGACCACTTATATGTCTGAATGTTCCTGACACAAGTACTGTAGCTAATTACTAGCCGTTCACTAATCCCTGAAAGTGTAAATTTAAAATTAATTTCCTCTGAAGAAATTTTAGAACTTCATAGATAACTGTCCTTGTATTGTTTTAAAAAGGCTAGGTTTTCCGTAAAATTTCACTAGTGTATAAAACATGGAAAATAAAAATACTCTAGCTTTTGGGTTTACTGTGCAGACGTTGATACTTCATTGATCACTGTCACTGCTATCGTCCTTTTCTATTGACTGTTCTCTTCCGCCATCACTGGGACGTCAACACAAGTTGGATTAATGATAACTGAATTGATTACTATCAAGCTAAGTCAGACGTACTTTCATATCGGGACCGAACACTTGTCTTTTCAACAACGGCGCCGGAGCGTATCCCTCAGGACCGGAAATTGGTGTGAAGTCAACCGAGCGAAATAAACTACCAATCAAAATTCCCGTTTCCTGTCTCGTGTTTTTGGAACTCGATAGGAAGCCTATAGTCTCAACCAGCCGGCCAGCTATATGCGTATTTGTAAGCACGCGGACCACCACCACTGGCAACATTGCAAGTAGAATTAAAAAACATCGTCAGGAATCCTCGTCTGTGCACCTTCCGAACTTTGTCCCCCGCGTTTAGCTCTCCGAATTTTGCAAGATATTTTTGAGGACGTATTTGTGAGTCACCTCCGATACGGAAAGACATCCCACTGTTAAGTGAGCGAAACACGAGGAATTACGAAAAACAAAGAAACTTGTACGGCAAAGCCCACAACAGGCCATTCACGATCGGGAAGTTGTAAATCGGTGTTTTCCAGTTTTCTCGGAGTTATGCACACGAAGCAGACTAGGGTTGTCTCCATTCAAATTAAGCACACCGTGTGTCTATTGAAGGGAACTTTTGTGGAATTTATGATGCTGTCAAACGAACGCTATCGGCGACAGTTATACGGTTGAAGAAACCATTTACGAAAGATAGGTAGGGCTTGCCAACCGGGTAAGTAATGTACTGTATCCTATATAAAAACAGCTTCCTGTAAGTTAAAAACGCGTTTCAGCAAAAAACACGACTACCACTTTGGGCAAAGATCAAAGGTACACAACGAAGATATAAAATGTGGCCATGGAGATGTGAAGTGAATGAAACTTTTTGCTGATGAATCACTTCGAAAATTATGCCGTTTACTGCACACTTCAGAGATTTTCGTACTATCTTGGTCGCTTAGCTTTACTGGCAGACCAACGATGGATGACCAACTGCTGGGGTCAGTCAGTCAGCATTGTGACATTTCAACCAGAAGTACATAGGTCCCGATCCTACCATCTCTTTCCTCATTTTGTCGTGATAGCCGTATGACAAAATAACACAACTTTCCTGCTTCTGACAGCGAAAGCGATGCATTTCAACCCAAAAAATTTTAATACCCCAAATATTTAACAGTTCTTCATCGGAATGGTCAGAGTTGCCAATTTTATGTTGACTGCCTCGGTTAGACACGCAAGTCCCCGGCAGAAACATCCGGTTCACCAACCTGGAAGACAACGTTTTTGAACATTTACCGTCGATGGCTTCTTAAAAATGCTTTGTAACCTTACTTAATTATTCGGATTGCTGGTTTGTAAGCTGTTATTCACACTATACTCAAAATACCGCGTAAATTCCATGGTTTTATGATTGCTGAGCTTTGCTTTTAAATTGCAAACATTTCATCATCTGCCGACGCGATACGGTCAATGCGCTGACTATCCTCGAAACCATAAGCTCGCTCTATAAAACACGTGTATTCACAAGTTACTCCAAATAAAGATTTCAAGTCCAGTCATATTTTACTCTTATTTTTGACTCCTAGTGCATCCACCATGCACGAGTCTATTGATTTTTGTTTGCACCACTTTAGACACTGCTCTCCCAGCATGAAACTACGCCTATACCTCCCTTCACCTCATTTGATGCAGATAACGACGATTTCAGAAAAAAAAACATGTTACCAGTGAGTTGTATTAGGGTCCACTTTCACACCATTTTTGTCGTAATGTCATTTTCGAAAACATTTTTTCCCTCTTTTTGAAAAAGTACTGCCAATGAGACGGCCAGCCTCGGCGCTAGTTCGTGTTCATGCCAAAAAATGGAACTGACTAATCATTTATCTAGTGGTGGGTTACCATAGCACCAGTGAAATGGTCGTTTGGAGTTGTGACCTAGGGCAAAAGTCATAAGGGTAGCATTTTCAAACAATTGTGTTTTGGCTGTCGGTGATCGTGTCCCAATAATGAGTTTAACTAAATCGTTTTCAAAAAACGAATTATTAAAGCAGGTTACGCCATTTACACGTTTGTCGGACTAAAATGATCAGAAACATGAATGATTTTACGATTGTGTTCTTATAGCAAATTCATCTTTTATAGTCCTTACATAACTAACAAATAGCAATTTACTTCGCTTTGTGAATAATATTTTCACACGAAATCATGTTATTTATATTACTCTAACTGAATCGAATTTGAGCTCACGATAACCATGTCCAATACTGTCTTTAGTGTCATCAAAATTATCGACTTCTTGGCAAACAGTATTGGAAAATGGTTTGGCGTTTATGCATTGGACATATTTCAAATGGTTTCACGGAGTGTGATCAGTATTCGATCTATTTACGCATGGGATTGGAAGCAGTTTAGATGGAGCACCCCGTGCACATCACACTGAATGTTGAATGGTGAACGAAGCTGAAATTTTTCAGTCCCGATTTGATACTTCATGAAGATCCATTCAAGTCACATGTTAAAGGTACAACTGATTAAGCCGTAAGAATGAATCTGTCGATTTTTCGCTCATCCTTGTTGTCTGCTCAGATTTGTCTCCACTTGAACTGCCTTAATATACTCAGGTTACTAGTGTTTGGCATAACGTCATGGGTGGATTAGGAATTTATTTATTAGAATTGTGCAACCTGCGGTTAAATTATCTTTGTTGTTTCTCCCGGAAATGAGTAGGAAACTACTTTTGAATATTATTTTACTCGGCTGCTTGATCTGTCCTATTCATTGTGCCCGAAACGTAGGACAAATTTCCGGTAGGCTACTGAGTTCAGATCTCGACGGTTATCTTGACTCTATCATATGACATTAAACAGTTCGGGTTTCTCGTTCTAAGTCTGTGATGACGGATACGTACCGCAGATGGTTTATGACGAGAAACTGCGCAGATCTGGTGGTGAGTTGGGATTTGCTGCATGGTAAAGAGTAATTTTGGTTACCACGTGGTCCCCCAACGCCGGTAATAACCTCACTCTGCCCGGAAGGAAACCTGACAAACAGCAACTGTTTCTGGCAGTGAAATGCGTCTTTCTGGAAGATCCTTCGGACATTTTTACCGGAAAACAAGAAATTCAACCCATCTCGGTTGCTCAGTGGATCATGAATAATTGCTTCATTTGGAACAATACGTGTTATATGTCTCATGAGTTCTATTTTCCTTGGTGGCACCGATCGCCTAGCAGGCTCTACATCAAACTTCTTTTAATTGTCTCCTTTCGTTTCTTCTATTATTTATCTAGGGAAAATCTAATCCACTCGGAGTTAATGATGCTCTCCTTAATCATCTGAAACACCGAAGCATTGTGTTTTGTGTTTTGTCCTCGCAACATGTGTGAAGCATTTACATTCTCTTCTCGAGCAATATCCAGAAGTTTACAACAGTCATCTCGGACCGGTTTGTCCTCCCACCCGGGATAGGTTCTGCATGACAAGCAGATGCTGGACGATTTCTTATGTCGCACTATTCGGGTGTCATATATGAACACCATCGAGTCGCCCCAGTGAAAGCGATGGAGCTAATGACCGACGAGGCGTGAATTACATGGAACGATTGCGGTCAGTTGTCACGAAGGTGATTCGACAAATGATGCTTATTCTGTTTGCCAACCAGCGAGTTCGCAGCACGAGGTTTCCTCAATGGCTAAAGGAAAGGCTGAAAAACCTAACCAGCTGCTGATGTCTAGTTACCATAGGATGTCTCAATTTCCCTAAAAAGATGTGCGTGTAACTTGTAAAACACGTGGTGAGACAAACAACTTGTAACGAAATGAGGGCAAAATTTATGACCCAAATACAACCGCGATGAAATACTAAACCGATGAAACCCAATGCGGAAATAAGGTGGATAGAGCATGCAGGCAATAATTCTGTTGATCACTATCCTTGTGCATAATAATCTGGCTTGATGCATTATTGAAAATTTCAGGACAAAGTAAGAAATCGGCGGATGTGATAAGTGTAGCGACAGGCACATATCAACATACATACCCATCTAACCTCACGTATATATTTAGCAGCAAAATCCGATATAAAACGATTAGCTAATTGCAATGATATTCCTGTCCGAAAATTCATTGATATTTTATACCTGGTGAAATATTCCTATATGAATTCAATTATTAAACCATCTATATGTCCTTCGATTTTTCTATCCATCTATCTATCTATTAGATTACATATCCAATTTTGCATCTAGGTATAGATATATCTATCTATCTATCTATCTATCTATCTATCTATCTATCTATCTATCTATCTATCTATTTAACTATCTAACTAACACTATGAATATTTATTTCAGTATCCATCTACCTACACATTTATCAATCCATCGAACTTTCTGTCTATTTATCCATCTATTTATCCATTTATCAATCTATCTATCTATCTATCTATCTATCTATCCATCTATCTATCTATCTATCTATCTATCTATCCATCTATCTATCTATCTATCTATCAATTTTCTGTTTCACGCACTCTTTGTTTCGGAAGGGCATTTTCAGTGTTTCTGTTTCAAGTGGAAGCACAATTATACATCCAGGGGGTTCGGAATGAAGTTCTCCATATTTGCATTATTGTCATCGTAGTGACTTTCTAGGTCCTTAGAGTAAACAGGTAACCATTTGCCAATAGAAAGCGACAGTTAAGTAAGAACAACAAACCGGCATAGCTTATACCCCGACTTTTCAATCGTACAAGAGTCGTAGTTACACAAAATGGGCCGCAATGAGACATTACTCTGCCAGCGGGCATTGGAAGAAGATATGGGGCCGCCTACGCATGACTCAGATACTCAAGGGCACACCAATTCAAGCGCATGCGCGTTCAGTTTGCATTCTGAGGAGTTGTTACCGTTGCACTCAGATTGTCTACATGAATGACTCATCCGGACGTGGGATGCGGACACGTGATCCAAAGAGCAATTGCACCGCCGTGGCTTGGAACCAACTGAGAAAGAACTTCCACTCAATTTTGAAGGTGTAGTCACACAAGGAAATGTCGAAGTGCACTGGATCTCCGAAAATCTCGAAATGGCGTTTCCCAGGGACTTATTTGGGAGGAAACCTCCTTCTAAATGCTTTGTCGTAGAGCTTACTATGGGAAATAAGTCGAAAGTAACAGATTTTAACGGTTTTCAAATAACAGCCGGACGCTGTGTTGTGTAACTAACCAACTGGTGAGTAAATGTCACTCCAATTCAGTCAGAAATTTTATTCCGCTTTACCTAGGAATTTCAATATTTGGCAGATGCACCTGATGGGGGTGGGCACTTCCTTTTACTAAGCACCACTAGACTAATCGTTTACTTTGGTCTCGTTCGTTGACATTTGTAGATGGAATTCTTGATAATTTCGGGGCTTAGCAACTAAGAAAAAACGACGTGGCCCCTGATAGTCGCGTAAGTTATAGCGCCTGATTTTTAGCCGTAGGAAGCTTGAACAGTGGTTTGTTTATTCTTCTGGTTGTAATCTGTGAATTACGAGTTTGGAACCGAGAAACCCATTGCGCGAAACCTGAGAAATGAAAAAAGTAGCAGCATACATACAATTCACTTATCGGCTTCATAAAGGTACGGTAATGTATAAACACTGTTGATTTATACACCCAAATCCTGGCATAGGCATGCTGCTATGGGCCACGTGTTCGCGGTAGGTTATGCCTCACTTTTTTCGTATAATGTATGATTGTTCGTGGCCGTACGTTGGAGGTCGGCTTTTTGCAGATAATGGATCGAAGTGGATCACCGCTTGGTGCAGCAGTCTGGCGAATAACCCCACCCACTCATCGTATTTCCCAAAGTCCCAAAGTAAATAAAGAACCGCTGCATTCTAATGGGTTTGCATAAATCATTTTTTGAAATATCACGAAGTAAAAACGGGCAAAAAATCCCCCAAATGGTATGTTGCACCGAAATCAGTCAGCTAGGTCAAGTCGACTGGCCACATATTGAGAAAATTAGAAACATTGAATAGTTCTGCTTTTGAGTCCGCTTTACGATAAGAGCCGTCCAAAATTTTCGATGTGTAGAAAGCATAGCTCGTGAATCCACTATCACAAAATAGTACTTTTCACAAAGGGTGCGAAAGATTTACGGCCAATACGGCACCCTTTGTTCACGTCCGGGAGGGAATTTGTAATTTTTTCATCTAGTTGGCCTGTTGAAGTTAGAAGACGGAACGGTGTCAAACTAGAAGTGTGCCATACTATCAGGTTTACAAATTATTCATATAAACAATCTTTGTAAAGCAATCAGTGGGACATTATGAATAATTCACTAACTGTCTATACCCCTGTCTTCCCATATAACCCGATTGTGTTGATTTGGTAAACCGGAAAACGAACTATTCGCTTAAACATCTTTCAAGAGCATGCTGTCAAACATACCGTTATTGACTAGCTTCTCGATTCGATCGGAATTTAGTCAGAGGTTTATTATTGGCTTGTTCCTTGTCTCTTTGAAATGATCGAATTTTCATGATGCCTTTTTGTGAATAACTTTCAGTTCTGTTGAGCTTAGTGAACAAAGATTGATCGTTTACTTCATAAGTTTAACTCTGATCAATTAACAAGCGTCTACTTTTGGTTACGATGTTTCTGAATTTTGACCAGCTGTCTGTGATAAGCTGTCCGTGGCTTTAAGTAACTCAGTGAAAGTAATTTGGCCGTTTGAAAAATTCTCAGAAATTTGCACGGATCAGCAAACAGTTTGAAGCTCATGGCTGGTTAGTTTCTACCCCAGTAATTGTCACTTAGTGTGACACAAATTTTTACTACCATATGTTAACTGTTTACTCATGGATTTGCAACCCGGGTACTGATGTTTCGCATTTGTTCCTACCAGCCTGATTTTCGATGCCGTCAAAACTGCGGATGACATTTTGCGATTGAAAAAAACAAGTAGCATAATGCATCATATATGATTTTCTGCCCCATTTGCTATCAAAGTCGGGAAATAAGAGAAGTCATAAAACGGGGCAGGTGGATACAGTTTTTGTACTCTGAGGGAGCTTCGTCTTGAAACACGATGAATTATGACTTAGGAAACATTGGTAATCGAGTAACAATACTAGACTCACCGTAAAGAGAGTGTGGAACCACTGAGCATCCATTTCATATTAGCTTGTAAGCGGTTATCGGTAGTGCGTATGTAGGCAGACCCAATAAGCATTTGAGGAGACGATTGTGAAAAGAACAGCATACCGCGGAAATATATTTGCCATATTTTAACAGACTTCGTGAAGTGTAGTACTACACGAAGCGAAACCTATGCGTCACTGGTTTTGTCCGATCAAAACAGTTTGGCTGGAGCAACTGTGTTACACAAAACTAAAATCTTCAAGATCCTAAATACACGAAAAAGCTTATAGGCGAGCTTACAAGGCTGCAGCACTTTTGGACCACTTAGATAGTTTTCAAGGATGAGCATCAGTCAATTTAATAACTATTCGAAAATTAATTCTTGTCACAAAAATTCCCAACAGACTTTGAATAAATTCATAGCCAAATGTTTTCTTGCCTATTCGGTCAATATTTTTGTGTATACATTTTCACACTGCAGTTTGTAGCACACATTCAGTGGAAGAACACCGTTAATTTGAGATAACGCAAAGCCAAAATACTAAAAATCCAACAAAGGGAGATGGAACCTAAGTGTTTCTTTTCATGGCCAGAGTACTTGTACTGAAAGATTCTTGTTAGGCTGTTGGTCACCACTTTAATTGGGTGAATATTTACTTAGTTAGTTGGCTGTTTCGTCGACTGGCTAGGTAACTAACTGGCTAGAGTGGAAAACTTCAAGAGAAATTCCAAATTAATAATGAAATTGGGATTAAGTTGTGAAAACAAAATTATAAACTACCAGGGGGGGCTAACGGTGACAGCTCAATCAAACAAAAATGCAGGAGCTGCAATGGAAGTTGGCATGAAAGTCAATATGAATCGATTCTAGTTATAAAAAAATACTACATACTACGACTCGGGGATTCTGTTATTTTGTAATTTATTCATAAAAAATGGTTCAACCATTTTGAAGTTGAATATCTATATTCGATAGACATCTTAGCTTTGAACTTTGCCTATCAGGTTACCAAATCCAATGCGTTTGCTCATATACCGTACCCGTTAGATAATTGTCCGCCTGGTGAGTATTATCAGTTGCACAGTATTCACTAGTTAAGTTCCAAAAACAAACAAAATTCCTGCAACGATTCCTCGATCAACTTCTTGTCTGTTACTACATGCCAGCTTGTATGCAGTCCCACTATATATGCATATCGCAATTCTGGATGTATCACTGGTATTCTGTTTGGCTTGTCACCGAAGTGGGTTGACTTCCCTTCGGAGTTAATTCCTCCAGCGTTTATGACGTCAGTTGGGTTAGTGATGTTGTTAGTGGTTGTAGCAATGATGGTGATGGTGATAGTGTTGGTGATATCGTTAAATATGAGGCACCGTATTCGACGAGTTCGGTATGTTTTCGTGGCTATTATGTCGTGTTCCGCTTTTTCCGGCTCGTTTCAAACAAAGCCATATGAGAAAGATAGAAAATAGTGCAATGTGGACTGAACATCTGGTATGTTATCAGACCGAGCGAGAGACAAAATGCGAAGAGATCATATTACGAGTTATCACAACACACGGCACAACCTAGCCAAGAATCAACACATGCGAATACGAGACCGTCAGGCCAACTGCCGGCAAAGCATATGGGTTACACAATTTGATCTTGAGGCTGTCCGGTTCACCGACATTTGGATCTAAGTGATGTCACTGTTAGATGAACCATTTGTTACAAGGTTGGCATACTGACTTTAACATTCTAACCGTGAAAAAGCTTTTTCAATCTGCAAAAGTAGAGACATTCTAATGGTGAGATTTTCCACGAAAGCAATCGATAACAACCAAAGAGTTACTTGTATTCGACGCAAATATGATCTTTCTTTTTGAATCTGAAAGCAAAACCGACGGTATCTAGTTAATTAGTGGGTGACTGAAATCGATGATGGCATCAATTGCCATGTACCGTCAAAGCTGTGCTCAGCATTAGGAACCACCAGCAGCATCGCGATCCGTGGGATCAAACAATTCTGGCGTTTAACTAACGTGATTTGACGGCAAAGCGACTTCGGAACAAGACGCTATGAAGTAAACATCATAGCGCCAAGGCTATGCGGGCTCCCCTAAAATGAATTTATCGCGACAAGGGTCAACCTACCAAGCAACAACCTGTGGTTCTGCAAAATGAACGAATGGATAGGGGTACCGATTTTAACGCACAAATTGATAATCCGATGACAGCCTATCGGATAACTTGACGACATCAGAATTCGTTTTTGCAGCCATTTGTAGAGTTCTATGTTACATTAGAGCCAAGGTGGGTAATCTGTTCAAAATCAAAATTACGCTGTAGCCTCAATCATGATGGAAGCTTACTATCAACGTCAAGTAGGAAAATTGGCAGGGCAAAATTCGTCATTTTCGGATGAACATTGTCAGCTGCAGTGAGAAAAAATTTAACTGCAGCTACACGTAATTTGTGGACTGGTTTGGAAAATTTTTTCCTTCTATAGTCTTGGGCTGGATCCGAACTAGCGCTTGCCACTGGTTCAGAGTTTTGCAATGGTCAACGACCACCGCTCTCGTAAAAATCCGGAAAATATCCGTGGTACAACCGGATCAGTTAGGATTCATTTAAACAAATTCATGGATATTTAATTTTGAATGATATACTGTTAATAACACAGCTTTTTTGGTGGATGTAATGGGCCAACGTTTCGACCATCGTTGGTAGTCTTTCTCAAAGCAAGTTTTACAATCATATGTCAATAAATGGCGCATCGATTTTTCGATACACTCCTTACGTCATTTGGTCATGATAATTGCATTTTGGATATTTGCTTCTTTAATCAATATCGGAAACCATAACGATGGCATACATGTCAAATAGCCTCACCAAACGAAAACTTGATCGTCGGAATTTGCAGGCAAGCACAATATCTTCCAGAAGATCTAATCTGTGATTTTTATTACGTACATAAATTGATCGCAGATCCATCGGAAGGGGGGGCGAGATTAATCCAAAGTCAAGATAGAGTCAGAAAAGCGAAGTCTACCAGAGGGAAAACATTCTTAGCTTGTATTGGTAAAAAGAATTCGTCAGTGTCTTTATCAGTTTTCAGTAGTCGTAACGAGCAAGACGATTAAAAGTCATGAGAATGATAGTGACACTTTACGAACGATATCAGTAGTCGTTAAACCCGACGAAAAAAGCTACTCAAGTAAATTAGTCATCAGCTAAGTGAGAAGCTAGCTAACAAACTATTCGACTATTGATCCCGCACCGTGTTGATCCGATTTATATAAACTTATATATGTATCAGTTGTTTCTTGATATTGAAACTGTGATTATTTCGAGATTTTCGTCCCTTAGTATTAGACTTTGAAGACCATAGTTCAAAAGTGGCCTGGAGACAAACTGCGGATCCCGCCAGAATCAGTAATTTTTTAGTTTTGCAATTCTACCTACATTATCCAGAACATTGAACAGCAAATGTTATTTTTATATCTAGAAACGGAATGACTCTGATCCCAGTACTTCATGTCAGAACAAAAGAGAGACGAATACCAAAGTCCAGATTTGTAAATATAACTGAAAACTGGGCAAGATCAGTCGGACTCGAACTACGTAAGAGTGAAAACAATTACAAAATAGGTCCACAGAATGCATTCTATGATAGGCTTCTGTAAACTACGATACCAATGAGAACAGTACACGCGAGCGGAACATCAGTTGCCGTTTATAAGACTTTCGTAAAATCAATAAGCAGTGGAACAATTTATTTTCGTGCATTAGTTTTTGGAGAGTTTATTCATTCTTACTCAACTGTCGTTTATCTGGAGAGTGTCGGAAGAAAAATCCGAATAGACGTTTCAAAGGGAAGAGGATAATTTTTTCCCCTCTCAGAAAATTTCGCCTACGGGAGCTGATACCAACTTGCTTTGTTTACCCTTTGTGGTCATTTGGACATTGAATACC
This sequence comes from Fasciolopsis buskii, assembly GCA_008360955.1. Taxonomy (NCBI): domain Eukaryota; kingdom Metazoa; phylum Platyhelminthes; class Trematoda; order Plagiorchiida; family Fasciolidae; genus Fasciolopsis; species Fasciolopsis buskii. The sequence goes on along the minus strand of LUCM01003314.1, from coordinate 179,470 downwards.
TGATTTTTGATAAATCAGTTCGGCTGGAAAAGCGCTAACCGTTCAGTGCTTGGATTAGCAAAATCAACTGTTCTCGTGATTGGTTTACCCACTTCTGACGGGTTTGTAAATTTGGGTTAGCCATTTTAAAGTGTGCCTTATTTCAAAACGAGAATTTTGAAGACCAGTGTGATCGAGACAAGGTGCTTAAGTAATTCACTTAGATTCTCAAATTCATGCAAAAAGCACCACGTGATACCTTAATCGATAAAAACACTTATCCTGAGAAGCCATATACAATACTAGAAGATAACATGCGTTGCAAAAATCCATCATCAATGAGTTTCGTTTTGCTTTCATTCCTGCCTACAAATTACATTTCATAATTCCGTCTTATGCAGTTTTTTTATACGACATAGGGACTACTTCTTAAAGCCTGTATCGCTTGATACGAAATAACGTGCGTATAACGAGAAATGAGGAGTAATTTCATTTGCCGATTTCTTATCCGGGGTTTTGGACATTAGCAAAGCTAGTTAAGGGGTGTTGGGGTTTATCAGGATGTATTTAGTTGACATTGATCCAGAATAATTAATCCACTCGGTCATTATTTCTTACTCAGAGTTTTTTTCACGGATTATGTTTATCTATTTGAAAACAAAATTTTCATGTTTAAACTCGTACCTTGTACTCTACAGTCATGCGCAGTTAAACCGGAAAATGTTAGTCAAAAGTGTCGTGTGAATGCGACTGACTCGTTATTTGATCAAATACATCCTCTTCTTATGGCTTAATAAATGATAACTGTCGAATTCCACACAATAAAGTCAGTTCGCCTTATTTTTCGTAGCGTAAATCATGACAGTTCTTTGATTCAGTGAATCAATTTTTAGCCCACCTCATTTTGCCACGATCACCAACGTTCCGGGGGCAAAAATAGAAATTGCCTGATAAATTCTTAATTTAAACATCAATATTTTATGATAATTACTAACACTTTCCTAAAATATCCACCTGACAAGCGAAATTTAATTCTCGCATACCAAAAGATATTTGCTTGTCGCAGCTGTGCGCTGTTTGCGAAAGAGTGATTGAGTTAAAGCAGTACTGATCTATACATACCATGTTTGGACACTTTCGAATTGCAAATTTTGAACGTCGAACTTTGCTCTTTTTATTTTGGCAAGCGTCCTGTTTACACGATCGTACAATGAATGAAACAACTCATTAGACTGTCAGCAAGAGGCAGCTACGGATGTAAGTCGCACGTGGACTGAAGCATTGAGTTTTCATATCACAACACCAAAACCTTTGCACTACAACCGAACAGTAATGCTATTGTAGGAATTTGACGTGACTGTAAGAAGAGAGAAGGGCAGCGTTAGACACGACAGTTAATTAAAGAGAATCGTCACATTAGGGTTTCTTTCGCTGGATTCACTTATTTAGCGTTGAGATTCGTTTTCGTAAAATTTCGAGGTGCTTTTCGAGCTCCTGCGAACAAATCAGTTTTGCCTGTCTTTAGAAATTCTCACAATGGAGAAAGAACCTATGAATGTACTTTCATCGTATCTTATTAGTCATCGGGTTTTTTATACACAAACAGTGACAGAGTGTTCGCTTGATTGAAAGTTAGGTTTGAACGGTCAGTTCCGGATTGGGCTAACATTCTGATTTGGTTACCTAAAATGAAGTTAACTGACTTACTTCGGAGACAACAAATCATCCCGTTTCATTTCACTACCACCATTTTCTGTCTGTTGTTAGCAAGCATCTCATTCGGGTCTACACAAGCAAGTGAGTTGTCCAAGTAAATATTCCCAGCTCATTCTTGCGAATTTTTTTATTACTTTCAATCATGGCCGCTATCTTCTCCCAGTAGTCTTCTTCACCCATCAATGCAGGTATTTGTAATTGGATTTTGAGGTCAAAACAAAGACTACACCCAATGTTTGGGGAATAAAATAAAAACACTGTCGAGTCGACCTAATTTACCGCTACATGAATAGAGGTGTCCAGATGTCTGGGCGTGGCAAAAAACTTGCTCAGGTCGGGATTGTTCGAATAAAAAATGTCCAGCAGAATGGACATATATCAAGTAAGTGTTGGCACTTGATTAGCTTTATTTCCAATGTCAGTCTTCATTCTGGTGGTCTATGGTCATAGTGTTTGTCATCAGCTGTTTGAATATCGTTAAATGGAATCATGCTCATCGACCATATTACCCATGCGGCCTAGCCAAGTGGAAGATAATTTTCTAGTTCGCTTACATGTTCCATTTTTCATTCCAAATCGTAAGAAGCTAAGATAGAACCAGTAGAAAAGTCAGCCATACAAAAAGCTTATCACAACACCCAATTTTGTTTCGTCATTGATGCCGAAAATATCACTGGTTTTTTGACCTGTATATAATCATACACATGATGCTGAATGTCATTCGCAATGACACATTTACTGCCTGAATTCTTTTACTTTGGATTCGATATGCGATCTGGGAATGGAGACGGTGCGCTGGGTTTCGCCGGGTTTCAGTTTTTAAGTCAGCATTAAGAATAACCTATTAACGTGTTTCCCGAAAACAATTTTTACTCTGCGTTTCAAATCATTTCAAACAAAGTAAAACTATGCTGAAATTGTGAATAGGAATTACACTCTAAATTAAAGGAAAGATCATAGAGCCTGTGTTTGTAAAACCAAGATTTCTATCGGTTATACACTTTTTCTAACGACTTTGTAGTAAGTAAACAACTACAGATTAATCCTTCTTGTTTTACTAGTTTCTATTCTGCTGTTTCCTAGATTTGCTGATGTTCCGTTGGCATGCCACGGAAATTAGTTACGCTATAAAAACCTCAAGTCACGGCCTAAACAGTGCACTCACATCCTCTTTTCTTAGTTCAAAACTGCATTGTTGCCTAAGGGGTTCATCCTGTCACAATTCAACGAGTTTTGCAAGTCACGAAATATGCGTACAGATCATGAAAAGGCATCGGAGTTCGCAGCAGTTTGTCGGACAGTTGAACTGAATGTTCTTGAAACTGTCACCCAATTTCTTTAAAAAAGTATTCCGTCGAAATTGTAGATTGATTTATAAATTCTGTGTGTCCACACGCGGAGCTCCTCAAAGCTGGAAATTTTCGGACGTGGTGGACGGGGTGGAGCTGGTCATATTTGGAAAGCTCCACGTCGGCAGAAACAAAATCGATCGTAGTGGGTGATTGAATAGAACTTTGTTCGAACTCAACACTAGTGACTATTTGTTCAAAAATGTCTGTCTGACTGAAGTTGAAAATATTTTTGTTTAGTATACTATTTTAATAATCGCTTTGTTTCTCTTTAATGGAAAGTAATTAGATAAAAATGCATAAATTATGTATATGTACATATATATGGATATGTGTATATATGAAAAGAAACAAAGCTGGGGTCCAACTCTGAAGTGTTGACTGAATATGGTGATGCTCTCGGGAATTTGTTCTGATTTTAGCTTGCAAATAACGGACTTTAAAAAAGATGTTTGTTTGTGAAACAAACGATTTGGGAAATCTGGAACGTCCTAAAGCAAGCTCAGCATTTGAGTACCTCTGCCGATAAAGAAAGAAAATCGAATTTTACCATTAGTCACTTGAAATGCATTCATTTTCCGCAGGGAATTTTCACTGTTCACTTGAGCTATCGAATTGCAGTTTCGACAGATTCACACACAATATATGGGAATAGAAAGTGTTTTCTATCCCAAGTACTTGATTGAATTGGGATCGGGGAAAATGAGTTTAAAAGAATGTATTTCAACGAATTCAATGCCTTAAGAGGAATTCATATTCTCATCCTATTCCAAGCAGAGCAACGATAAATAAAACAATAAAGTCACTAGGTAGTCTTTTGCCTACATCTTTTCGGAAAATAACCGAACTGAGAGAAATTAGCTTTCATCCCAAAGGAAATTTACAACGATTCGGAAACGTGCGCTTTTTCTCCGTCAATCTAATAACACTTTCCAAAGTACCCGCGCGTTATTTATTCCAAATTTTATTAACACCAAATAGGAGAAGCTAGGGTGTAACCAAATCGCCGTGATTGAGAAAATTGTTACGGTTAACTCGTTTAGAGCTATTACGATTGTTGCATCACTTCGCTCTTGCCACTGTTTCTCATACAACTGAAAGACATCGTCAAAATTCGGAAATTCCAGTAGTTCGTCGTTATCAATTCCGCACAAATTACACAAATGATGAACCTGAATAATCATTTGACCCATGTTTTAAATGCAGGATTGTCAACCATTTGAAAATTTCATGTCCGTTGTTAAAAAAATCCAGTGTATTGAGTCTTATTCTGATCATACCAAAAAATGCTTGGTGACGCTATCCACATCAGTATTATACGTCGGAATAAATTGGTCTATTTGGTGTTTGGATTTTTTGTTTCATCCAAGATTGGCCGAGTACGGAAAGAATTACCCTGTCCATTATCTGCATAGCACCGGATTCGATTACCAGGCAAGCTTAGGACCTTCGCCAATTAGTCGATATGTGACAACTTGCAACAACTTTTTTGCACTCGCTTTCTTCAGTTTTGTTTAGTCGCTGACTCAGACTGGCCGATAACTGTGCGGAAGTAAAGCCGCTTTGCGACCCTATTGGCCGATTCGACGCTAATGTGTGGTTCGCTAGACGATCAAAAGGTGTTATGGATATGCACGGAATTTGATTGACCACATTGTATTTATGTCACTTGCCGAGTAGTGCTAAACCTCCAAAATAATGATAACTGTAGCCTGCATGTATACCTCAAGTCAATATGACTGAAATTTATCTGCTTTTCGACTTGTGTTATTCTTTCAATGCGAGTTAGTTGGACAGACTCGCTAGTGAATTTCGGTGATTTAACAAAGATAATGCAAAAGAAGCAGGAACTGTATAAACCACTGACTCATAAGCCTATCTTTGTTGCTCGTTATATTTCACAGTGTTCTATGCGTAAACACAGTCCACTTCCTTGTGTAGTCATTTTCTTTTTTGTCCATCCTGCACCTCAAAAGAAGTTTGCTCTCCTGTTCGGTGCATAATAGGCTCTTTGAATTTTCTTTTCAAAACAAACAAGGACTTGTCCAAGACATTCATATTCAGGCTACCTTGTTGTAGTTGCACTAGTGTGACCTAAGCGTCTGTCTCATCTTAACAAATCAAGTCATTTTTGTTCTATAAATCCCAATAGAAGAGTTTCCAGTGTCACATGCATATGCATACAACAACAGCTGTACAGTTTGTTATGAAAATTTTGAATAAACGAAATACTTTAGAATTATAAAAAGCTCCTGAGAGGATAACCGCAGTTTCGATTCTTTATGAGTACTCGTCGCGTTAAATTAGACTGAACAACGTTTGGAATAGTACAGCCCCGATAGGCACCAGTGAGCACATGATTCAACCAATGCCTGAAGCGTAATCTGCGTGATTTTCGTTAACTCAGTTTTTTTATCTTTACGGTTTATATGACCAGAATCGTCCGGAAAATTTCGTTGAAAATTGCTTCTTTGAAAGGATGTGAGGGTGAGATAAACTGAATTTCGTTAGATTATTGAAAGGTATGGCACTTGCTCATGATAAGTGTTCAAGTGATCGTATTTTGAAGCAGCCTGTCCTGAACAATCCCAGGGAGATAATAGCGAATGTAAAAACGTCAAAGTGAAAAAAAACTATGAAATCCGGACGATTAGTAACATTAGGAGATAAAAAGTGAACCCTAAAGTACACAATGTAACATTACAAGACTTGAAAGGAAAAACAGAATGCCTAGTTCAAGGAAATGACCATACCTGCCAAATTCAAAGTAAGTGGAGTATGGAGCATGAATCTGCCTAAATCAAGGCTGCATCGAAATATGAACTCAACCTTGAAGTCAGGAAAGATTTTTTCTCAACGGTCATCTTGAAATATTTCGTGTTTAATCTTACTCCAGTTTATCAACTACATTATTCATAATTTCTTTTTCGTTAGATTAGTAAATCTGACTGGTATGTGACTGACGAACTAGTGTTCCCGGGGTGCTTCTTTCATCCTGTTCAGTGAACATGTTTGCAAAGCAATCTGACAATGGAAATAAGACAAAAATTGCTATCGTTTGGGGTTTACATATGGTTTTCATTATGTGACTCTGGTGATCTGGTGGCTGGGATGTAAGTTTTCACTAACTTTTCAGGAATAATGCGAATAGAACTTTCCTTCATTACCAGCTTGATCAAATTTCTAAGTTTGTCGCAGGATTTCTTTTTAAATTTATCCAGTATTACTACCTAAATGGTGATGACGTTTGTGCAGGATGACCAGAAGTGTCACAAAAGTAGGCAAAACATAATAAAACGATTTTATTCACCAGCCCAACAACAGATTTTGCTCATCCACGCGGAATTCAGAAACTTCGTTTTCTCTGCCCTTTACGTAACCGCGTTGGTAATGAGATTTTAATCCAAACAAAATTATCAAAACAACCTGGATCTTCGAAATCACTTTGCCGCTGAATCGCTACCAAATTCTTCACTAAATTGACTGTCTGGTAACCACGGTCCTTAGTAAGTCGTCAGTAATCTGGAACTTTTCAAGTCTGACAGGATTTCCGCTGATCGCTTGAAAATAATATCTATTGTTTTTACTGAGCATCTGAGATAGTCACTGTGCATCAAACCTAGTATAAAACTACGTTCGTTTTAGGAGTTCGTTACATTTACTTGCTCTTTCATGTCCTCGTTTCCACTGCTCAAATGCGTTTATCAGGGAAATAAGAAAGACAAATTTAACCACCGAGGATCCGGTTACAAACCCTCTAGTGAAGCTCCGTAGGTAATGTCCAAACACTTCGTCATACTTGGGCTACATGCAGTGGTTCGCAGCTATGCAGATTAGTAACGGAGAGGTGCACCGTCATCATGTGGTGAAGTTCGACGAAAAGTGTTGACAGCCTGCCCGGTAGAGCAATCGGTAAGATGATCGATCCAAATTCGTTCATCTCGGGTTCGAGTCCCAGTGGATATGCAGTCCGGCCGATTCTTAACCATGATGGAACAGCTGTGAGTTGGATGTTGATATTACATGCTGAATTATTTTGTAAAAAGGAATAAATCCCTGATTAACGGATAACTCTTGTTGGTGCTATAATAGAACAATGCCATTCGGGTTGTATCGCCGTCCGGTCTTGGCTGGTGTAAAACGAACATTTAGCCAGTGTTTGACTGATATTCTGAGAACAACATTTGTGTGGATCAGGCCAATTGATGGTTTTGCGAACTAAACTTATTCACGATTAGAATCACTTTTTTCTCCGTCTCCGTAAATGCAGCTCGTGACGGGTTCACCTGTGCTGAGATTCGAAACAGGTACTTCTGGTCCCATTTCTTTGCCGGACAAAGCACTCTGAAGTCAAATAATCAAAGAAAAAACAGTTTGTTGGACAAACAGTCAACTAATCTCGTTTTTTTGTTTATCTTTTCACCTACTCACGCCGTTATACAGTTTGGCTGATAAAAAGGGATCCCGCAATCGTCCATATATGTTTGGATTTAAACAACCCATGTGTATACGTTCGTCAGCCCAACCTGAGCAGGCTGCTGCCAATTGGTGTTCTTTTTTATCCGATTTCCCTGGTATTCCTAGTTGTTCAGTTATTTTACCTATGCTACGCCGTTTGACACGCAATTTCTGTATAAACAAAAATTTATCACGATGACTCGATTCTGATGGAAGATTATGTGGTTTCCGTAACCAAGTTTTACCATCTGCAAACTTACTGTAAAAACTATAGACAAGAAATCACCGGATTTAGAGACCAATTGGTCGTACATCTTATGTGAATTCTATCTGGCCCAGGAGAGGGGTGTACGACTGACGGTTTTCGATATGGATGCTCTCTTGTACACCAGGTGGACCATGAGAATTGTTGGGAAAAGTGAAAACAACCAAGTCTGGTGACACTGGCAGATATTGGAGCTTTTGTGTGTTAACGGTGTGTTTTTGAATCACGAAACACAAACACACGCACGAGGATGGAAACGCACGAGATCTAGCAAATCTCTTTCAAGGAGATGAATATGACCGTAAAGAATCTCATCATTAGAGTTGGCTGTTTCTGAGGTCAAGCTAGAACAAACTGACTGCCATTAATAAAACAGAAAACGCGGAACAAAAATAGAAGAACGGTAGACAAACCTCTTTATTCAGCCAGCTTGTTGTTCAACCCAGATTGTCCTATTTGGCTTCGTTGCTTGTGACGGCGTAGTGGCTAACACTGATTGAAGTCGCAATAACTGGCAAAGGCAAGGGTGTTTTATAAGTGTTCCCCATTCACTTCAACAATGGTCATCACAATTCGATGTTTCACTTGGCTATACGTTTTGACAAGCCTATTCCGGGATTAGCCATTGAGTTTTGAAATTGGCAGTCGTTACTTTTGAGATTGATGGTTGAAAAAAAAACATTTGAAAACGATGTGGAAAATAAAAATTTTTGTTTGGAATTTGACTTCCAGGTACTACACCCAGCACCATCGTAGACCGTTAAATCGTTGTACAATGGTCTTGTTTGACTTGATCGGATTCGTCGGCAGTCCACGTTCACAGTTACCGAAATTGGGTGGAAACCCGAAGCCAACCACTTTGAAATGGAATATCATAGACGTCTGCTTAAAAAGCCCGCTTGTCAATGATTTGTACAATTTAATTACGCCAACATATAGTACCAGCTTCTGACTGGTTCGGACAAGATGAATAACTGCTGTAAATTATCTCCAGCAAAAAGCTAATTGGCTGTATACTACTTCGATGGTTTTCGTTAGTGATTTGGGTGTGGTAATGCGTGGCAAGTCACTTCTTGGATAAAATATTTTTGGCTGATCATATTCGAAGTGACCACAAAAAAGACTGGTTGTTCTCTTCTATTAGCATCATTTGTCTCTATCTCAATCAGTTCTAGAAGAAACGCCGTGATCGGTACAAATTCAGACGTGTGTGTAATACCAGGTCTCTCGCCCACTTCATTTAGTCCCTAATAGGCAATACAATAATGCTGGACAAATAGTGCGTTTCCGTTACAGCAACGAGTTCGATGTTTTTGTCAACGATTTTTTCAAATCTGTTGTTTGGTCACCTTGTGAACTGGGAGGAGTTTCATTTGCACTCCAATTTTTTCGATTCTATTTTTTTCGTCAAACAATCCTGGAAGAGGACATCGTTGTGTTTGGTAAACCGAATTGTCCTGAATTGATGAATTCTCGACCTAAACAGATATATTCAACGGCTGTCTTCATTAGGTTTATTTGATTTGTCTCCCCCGAGGTTACGGGAATTGGGAGTGATACCAAGTTAACCTACATTGAGGTTGCATGTGGAAAATTATTCACACCTCGTGCGATTCACTCGTTTCTCGTAACTTATCCCAATTTGACATTAAATGACCTCAAATGTTAGAGTTTCGACAGTTCTAGTTCAGGATAGCACAGTTTAATTTTAACCCTAGAAAAAAATGGTTAAAAGTTGTTTACCCCATTTGACAAAGATTGCTTAGCCTTTTAAAGCAAACTGATTTATTTTAAAAGTAAAATTTTGTCAAATTTAAATTTATCTGGTTTCTTTAGCCCCATAAAACTACGGGAAATTAAATTAGTAAACCAGATTGCCAAGCAGAATCCTATCCGTCATGGAATTAGCAAGCTAAGGAGCAGTACAATTAAAGCCTACGCCTTTGAAACTATTGATAGCTTTGCGCATTAAGACTTGTGACGCAATGAAACGGAACGAAGTAGAATTGCGTTCACCATTGTGAACCTCCGCCTGACGAGCCTTCAATCTAAACCAGCCGCTGACGCTCAGTTAACAGTGATCAAATTTCCGTCATCATTTTCTAAATATAATGCATTTGTGCCATTTGGGAAACTGGCTTAGTTAGGTGTTGATTGCATGGTCACTGGTGATAATTCTAGCCTTGATTACCTAAAGCGGTACTTTATTGCCTCCTCAGGGAAATTTCAGGGGATTTCATTACAGGCACAAGTGAATGTGCTGATGAAATTATGTCCGCTTACCAAACGCCACCTTTAAAATCCATTTATGATTGTAGCCTACTTTAAGGAAACCCTATCTCCCACTTAAGTAAAACTACGATAGGTTCAGATTTAAAATCACATTTAATAGAATTAGTTTGAAATGGCACGAAAGACGGAAATCAGACATGTCGGTTGCAGTCAAAGACATGAGTAAAGATAACCAGTGAAGATGTGCACGAAAAAGTAATTCCGTTAGAATTGGCAGCTCCTTTCCTGGCTAACATTGACTGTTGATTTTGAGGCTGCAGACCGTTTCACGACTATAATGTTTTCGAACTGTTTGACATTTTTCTGAGGTTCAAGAAATACTATCTAGGTAGGATATCTAGGTAAGAAACTTCAAACCGTCCATGGTTCCGGGTCTCGGCATAACCGTGTTTACAAAATTCGCTCGGGGATGTAGATTTTAATGTGTCTAAGTGTTAACTCGTTTTGCCGCATCGGAATTTACAACTAACCATGTGATTACATCAGGCACAAATTCCGTCTTGGTAATTTGTGAGCTGTCGCAGTCCTATTTTCCTATGATTGTGATGCAATATTTCACACACTTTAGCCCTACCCCTTAGATGAATAGAAATTTCATTTTCTTTCAGTTTTTTATTTCCGGATGTCACCTATGAGATTTAGCTGCCCCTAGTTCATTGGTAGAAGAATAATAAATTTCATAGTGGAGTGTTAGCTCGGTTCTTTACCATGCGTATGGTCGTGATTGGCAGTTTTCGAGTGGTTCTTGTTGAACATTTCTAACTCGATGCTGATGGTCCCGTTATCGACATTGCTAATCAGATCCAAATTTGATGACATTTAAGGGGTCCCACCTCACACGAAAACTCCACACTTTTTGTACAATGAAGGAAGGAAATGAATTGTTATCAGAATACTCCTCTAAAATTTGTTTACTTTATCTAGTGCCAGTGTACGGAGAATGAAACAAGTGAAGCAAATTCAAATCGACCACCTTCAAATTTCCCTCTTTTTCCTTCTAATTTCAAGGTTCTCAGTACGTGGTCTGCAAAGTGGACGTCGAATAGCACACTTCGACATATCACGAAAATCTTTTGGAAGTATATTGTTCGAATGCACTGGGTAAAGAACTTTGAATTCCCCTCGAATTGTGTGATCCTCAATATGCCTCTACCAAAAGTCGAATAATATTTTATTGGTTCTGTTGTCCGTGACCTCCATCTATGTTAATATACTGGATTCGCTCTCTGACACCTTTGGATCTGCTACAAACTGATGTTGTGTTCATTTCAGAACTGTTGGCATTTGATTCTGAGAGCTGTATGTCTACTGATTCCGTTACATGGGGATTATGTGATGCACGACCATTTTTCCCAGCACCTTGAAGCGGTGATATCACAACCGGAAAACGGTTAACGTTTGATATGGGATTGAAACCCAGAGTTTAGAAATTACCTTCATAGTCGTTAACTTCCAGAGTCTTTCTGACTGAGTACTAAATAATGCAACCATCTGACTGGAAAACCTTGAAGTTTGATTAAAAAACCAGTTAGTTGATAAGGTATATGAAGCATAGAGAGATGTGTAAAACACTGTGATCTTCCATGCCCAAGTCTCCTTTTTCACTAACAGCAATTAAACTAAGCGTAGCTCGCTTTGATGACCGGTTGTGTTCACGTAGATTGTCTGTCACTCCATTAAGTTAGCAGTTTAGCATACCAGATCCATTAATCACTTTGATGTCAGACGCCTTTTTGTCTGTGGTTTGTCTGTCCACCACTCCCAACCTGATGAAGCTTCACTTGGTTCATTGTCAATCCAAGTTTCACGGTCACGGTTACAGTGGCCCTTGGCACCAATGGATCGTTGTCGTCATTGCATTCGTTATTCTTTAGTCGCTATCGGTTGAAATTCGAGGAGCATTAACCTAGGTCCCATCAATCTCGAATGACTACACAGCACATCGACATTTTTGGATTTCTTATAAGACCATCCAAGACGTCACAAATACGGTGGATTTATAGCGCGCAGAATGGCCAGAAGGAGAAGAATTTTCAAAGCGCAAATAGACACCATCAGGAAACCTAATTACTGCTGTTGGTTAGCAAGATTTCCGTGCACCAAAAATTACTAAGCCGGATGAAATGGTTCCCAAGAATATGATGCTTTTGTTTGCTGTTCAAGCTCAAGGAATGACAGTTTCATTCCAACATCCCCTAAGCTCCTGTGATCACACAGACACTGTTTGTTTTTCACGCTGTTTAGCATCGATATGCCGCGCGAAAATTTAAAGATAATTCCCAGAATGAAGTTGTAAATACGCGGTAGGTTTTTAAGACTTCGTTAACCCAGGTTAATCATGTTTTGTTTTTGGCATTTGAACTTGTCTAATACCGAGTGAACAAAAATAACCGACTGCTTTCGAACGAGTCGAGGAGAGACTTTGGAAAGTTGCTTTTTTTGAACCGGTTCAGTCGTTTTCTTGTTGGCTGGTCATCCAGACATTTGGGACTGAACATTCTTTTTGACTTTTTACTGTGCACATAACGATTCTAAGTCATCTGGTTCAGACGTGAAATGTTATTTCGACAATAAAACGGATATTTTTTGAAGTCCGATTATTGAGAAACATTTAGATCCCGCTAGAACTGAATGAAACGCGTTCCACTGCCTACCGAATGGAGTTAACCGTGTGCGTAAAGGTCAGTGCATTGACACGGTTAAACCTATCGCTTCCCAATGCATATATGATTGTAAATGTTACGCCGAGGACAATATGGTCCCGTTTTCCTATTTGGAAAGGATATTGTCTCGCTTACTGCCAGTTGAAATTTGCGCAGAATAACAAGTCGCTGAGTTGAAAAAACACCCAAGAGTATAGTTCATTTGTGCGAAATTTTCTTGGAGCAAGGAACTATGAATGAATTTTGCCTTTCCCGCGGACTTTCCCTCACGAATGGTTTCTTACCACATCTTTCATTGTTCCCTATATATTTTAGGAAGAATCAAACTGCATTATTACAACTTTCTCCGGACATCACTTACTATGATAAAAAAATTCATTTTATTTTGATTCGTTGTGATCCAAGATAAAAGATTTGGTACTTGGAAGTGCATGTCGTGGATTGGAAACCAACCGCTGGCGGACATTGATTCGTTTGACAGCCCACGTATTGTTTCCGCAATCGTCGTGGAAATAATGCTCATTATTTCGCTAGTACCAATGGGAAGAAAAGAGGAAAAAAGTCGGATCCTTGTTGCACCCAACGTCAGGAGTTTCAACAACCCTAAAAAGGTAGCAACAACACAGAAAATCGTTTAAATAAACTTACCCCGAATCGGATCTTGGTATTATCGTGCTATCCACTTTACAAAGCCAGATTCGATAACACCCTCCAGGCGAACGACTTCCGATGCTTCTATTGGTCGATATAGCACAATGAAGTAACATTAATGAAAATCGATCCCGAAAGACAAATTGGAATTGTTCTTAATTACATTATTTGTACTCAAGCCAGATAGCATAGTTATTGATGAATTACTTCGATTCCTGAAGATCCGGTTTTTGGTTTAACCTAGATCGTAAGACTTATCTGTGCGCATTTCCTGTTTTGTTAGATTCCCTCACAAACTATGGATTTAGGAATTGGATAGACAGAAAAAATTCATCACCCACCCAGTGCTGCACCTTACGTCTATGGAGAGATAGACTGGATACAAATGGAAAAATGGCAATAACAGATAGGAAACATTACGACTTGTCTTCAGTGCGTCTTAGACTCTGTGCAAGATACTTAGACAACTTGTATCAAATTCACTTTCCCTAAGAATGCTTGTAGAATTATTTTACTTGTAGAGTAGACCGTTTGGAACCAAACGTCAATGTAAAACAGGAATTCTTAGGGACCTTTTTGATAATGCGAAACATCAACTTTGGAGGATTTAATATAACAATTTGTTATCACAGCCGACAAGATTGTGTGCTGCATTGTCTCTTTCGAGAAATATTCCAATTTTACGCTAGGACGCATTAAAAGAAAATCAAACTTTCTAATAAATTACAAGTTATTTGAATTAAGAAACTACTTCGCTCAGACACCAAATTTGCTCAGGAAAAGATTCCGCGCACTTAAATGGAAAGAAATTCTTTCGTACGGCACTACTCTGTGTCCGTCCAAGAAATTTCGAGCTTGTAGTGTATATCATGTAGTGTTTGCATTCAAGAAACCATGGAATGTCAACTCTGCTGATTTAATATCCACACCTGCTGACCCACATACATTTGCCACCTGCTCAACCCCACACGGAGCTTTCTGGACAGAAATCAGTGATGAGCCCTAATAAGTTAGATCTCCCGCTGTGTTGTGCTATCGCGGAATGAACAGAGGTGGATGGTTGGAAATAGCAGGTGAATGCCTCATCCATGTCAAACAAGTTTCTCTATCTTTTTCAAAGTGTCCGGCAAATGTTAGTGGTTGATTTATCCTTGGGTAAAACTGGTGCTGTCTATTCGTTCTAATGTCGATTCTGAGTAAAATAATAACAATCAGGCAGTTGTTTCATCAGTGGTAGAAATCTGTAGCGGACATTCACCAAGATCCGATTTAAGTTTCAATCCGAGGTGGATGAATGTTAGCCGGACACTTCTTCATCTAAGCCATCCAGACTGGCTCCTAGTCAGTATCTTTAATCTATGATCGATCGAACTTTATTACCGAAGAAAACAACTCCTTCGTCAGTTCCCTACTTGAGAGACAAACTAGTGATACAAGTCAGTGAACTGACCAAGAATTCGTCCTCGAAGTAATATGTGATTGAAATGTATCAACTGAATGTGCTTACTGTTGGCACAATGTTTAAGATAGTTCAGTGGGATTACTGATAAGCACCAATAACTTAATGACAGGGAGTTTTCCTCCTCATTTATTTTGGCTGACTGGAACAAAACCATCAATGAGCAGTTCAATTTATTATGAAGAATAAACTAAAATGTGGTTTGTACGCCTCTGTATGAAAGCAATTTTAAGGCAACCATATGCACAGTTTCAGCGTTGTGATTTGTTCGCTAATAGAATTTCAGTGCTTCTGTCTGCAATAGGTAGGCCTAAATACAGTTCACAAATTTGATTGGATTTCTACTCCAGGAACTCAATATCGCCAGCTGAAGCATAGCGCATGGTACACTAAAGGTCCACCATACTCAGTCACTAAACATGGAACTCATTCGGTGCCGATGGAGGCCGATTATTTTCTATGGTAGCAAAAAGGGGGTTTAAATCAGCAGCAGAAGGATAGGCAATCGCTCGCCGCCTTTGGCCCGGCCATGTGTAGTTGGTTTACTGAAATGACGAGCTAGGTTGCGACAAAACTCTGAGAGCTCCACCAAAGACGGCATTGTTTGCCATGCCCGCAAGTGTACAGAAGGATGACTGCTTGATGATGGGTAAGGCCATTAGGATTTCATTGCACTATCCTGAATGAGAAGTTTTACTTCGGAATGGTTAGCCAACCTTTGGTACTCCACCCAATCAATAAGGATCAGAGGGCAGATCACGTGTCTTGATTATTGCCTTTGTAAAATGTCCCAGTAGGGTTTACGACGCTGTGAGTGGCAGCGATTCATGGATGCACACTCTCGATCCAGAGAACAAGCAACAGTCAGATCAGTGAGAACTTACGGATGGTTAATCGGTCCAGAAATTGTCGACTGAAGATCGTGCGACCAACGGTATGGAAGCTGCCTTCACGGCCAAGAAAGCTAACCTCTTAAGTTTGTTGTATACAAAACAATGAGCAACCTTCGGAGACTTGCACATCATCAGCTTTCTGTGGCACATGAAGGAAGTTGTCATTTGAGCTCTCCAACTCCAGGAACATTGTTCTCCATACAATTAACATGGTGTTTCATATTTTCTGACAAGAAGAGAAAAGCAAAAGATTGATCCCCGGCACAGCCATGGCTGGATTTTTTAAAACCAATTGCACATTCTACTACAATATATGTCGTTGTGAACTTAAACCATTCCCATTGTGTTTATAGCCACACAACAAACAGTGTAAGTTTGAAATCTTCATACAGATAGCAAAGACAATGGTCTACTCTCTTTAGGCTAACGTAATTGCACATTCGCTGTCCTAGACGATTCAGATATGGTCTAATCGAATGATTTTTTATTGATGATCCTAGATATTTTGTGAAGTTTTATTGTGGACAACATTTTTATTATGATTACTTTCATTCTTCTTGACTTCTAGCTAGCAAACAGAAAGGATTGCTTTGTAATCAGGACAAGAACTACTAATCAGGGACTGCAGTTAGTGCGAAAATAATCGTGATTTTTGTTATCGTTTTTCTTTTACCAAATTAAAACCGCAACGGAACTAATTGCCTTTTTTCTAGACTCCAGAATAGAAAATAGTGCGATGCGCTTCAGAGGACGTCTAATCGTGAGTTGAATTTTCTCGAAACCGGTTGGTGAATGGAGCCCGAGGAATTAAGCTGGCTCAGATGACCAGTCAAGACACGCACCAGTTGGCCATTAATCGGATTCATTTTCCTCTTGAAAATGCAATAGTCTGCAAAATGTAGTAGCTCGTTTACTAAACAGACTAGAGAATTGGTTTAGTTCGCGCACTACTATCGTCGTAGTTTTCTGCTTCATTAATCCATCTGATGCACCATCCATGTGGTCCAGCTTGCCAAATGAGGAAAGACGAAAACGACTCTAACAAGTTGCATCGGCCAGCGTCATTAGACAACATACCATAGATCAAATGACCTAATCTTTTATTGATGCCTCTTACGAAACTTTAGAACTTGAAATAGGTCAAAACCTGCAACCCCTGCTGTCATTTTTCATTGAGATGTGTCGCGTTGAGTGCTAAGGCTGGCATGCCGGTTTCCAATGGCGTTTCCGGTACACGTCGAAGGGTAGAGATCTTGGGATGACGACAATGAAGGCATCCGTTGGGAAAACAAATGGTTCAAATTCTTGGAATAAACGTGCTGACAACAAACAGTATGCAGTGTCAACATTAATGCAACTTCTGGATGCCCTCAAATTTCTTACAAGACATCTCGGTGACACCGTCTGTCAATATTAGGCTAAACGAACGAAAATGATAACTGCCGATGCCGGAGCTCCCTGCTGATGTTATGATTTGCCGACGCGGTCTGTCAGTCCACAATCCACATTTGCCATCGTGACATTGCTGTTGTTATCTGGGTAAGCAAATCAGTGATACGTGTAGGTGTGTAACGACCCATCGAGAGCTGAGCAAACATAATGCAAACTCTGACGCACATGACAGCCTGTTCCATTGCAAAGTTCTCGCAGGAAAGTTCTGTATGTGCGTGGGTGTGTATGTGTGCACACGCATGCATGCCGTTTGTACTCCTATAGTCACCATTTCGATGAGGGGAAGCAATGTGACGCTGTCAGGCTAATGTCGATTAGTCAGTTGTTTAGTAAGTGAAAAACTAGCAGCCTTAGGCTTCCCGTCGAGACAACTGGAGTTTGCGTGCGTACGTGTAAAAATGTGCTGAGGTGCGTATGTGAGCTAAGCGTATCACTGTGTGAGTGCACGTCCATGGGCCTAGCCCCAGTCGACTACCATCCAGCCTCACTGTATCTATTGTCCATTCATCCTGTCCGCCCCACCACATACGCATACGAACACTGGTCAAATGCAACCATACACCACCACACGTGTGAATGCAATGCACCAGCCAAACCATTGGTGTCAACTTTGGGGGGAGGGGGGTTGGCGGTGTTGAGGTGGAAGAGATGGTGGGAAAAAGAAACCGCGCCACCATTTGAATAATGCTCGCTGCTGGAGAACCCCGTTCAGTTGACTCTTGCGTACATCATCGTCCAGCGGACTGATTCAATCAAATGACCTTGGGGTATGTTGTATGAAGGATGACGAAAGTGTGATCACTAGAAGGAAATCGCACTGTTGCCTAGGTCAAACGACAGCGTACAGAACTAAGCTGAGCCTTAAAGTGAAACTGTTACCATTGTGCAGTGCTCCTCGACATTGCAAACTATGCAACGAATAACGCTTTCGTAGAATTTGTTGGAACTTTCTATCATGGAATTAAACCAAGCACTTCTGTTCATCGTAATCACTCTAACACATCTGGCATTTGACTTATGCACCGGGACGGACATCGCGAACAGTGGATACCAGAAGGAATTAACCTATGCGATAAACGAAGAATCAGAAATGGGCTCGTTTGTAGGCAACCTGAAATTGGATGCCGAGCGTAAATTTCTCATCCCCTACAACCAGTTGACCAGATTTGACTTATACGATGACACGCGACAGGGCTATTTTCGTGTAGAGCAAGAAACAGGGAAATTGTTTGTTGCGTCACGAATCGACCGGGAAACCATTTGCCCTCAACCAGATACACTGATTCCCGACCGAATAAATACCTATACGGATGACATTTGGCCTAATATACCCGATCAGCAAAATGGCATGCAATCCAGTCTCAGTGTCTGCCAAGTACATTTGGCTTTGCATATTGCACAGCAATATTGGGTGAACGTTGTTATCACGATACACGATATTAACGATCACAAGCCTTTCTTCCCTATAGGGCCAGCAGATCTCGAGATGTCAGTGTACACAGTGAACGTCTCCGAATCAGTAACAGCGGGTTATGAAATCCCTTTGATTGGAGCAAAAGATGCTGATGCTGGGATGAATTCAGTGCAGAGCTACAGTTTGCGCGGAACGGAGTTAGATCCTTCGTTGTTTGCGGTTACATACAAACCACCTTTTACACTGAATTTAGTGATCTTGCAGGAACTCGATGCAGAAACAAAATCCACTTATACCGGTGAACTTGTCGCTTGTGACGGGGGTCAACCACAGCCACTATGTGGAGTACAACCGTTCCAAATTATTGTAAACGATCTGAACGATAATAAACCTGTATTTTCAAAAGCTCTGTACGAGGTTGAGGTGGATGAGACTCTGCCCATCAACTCATCTGTTATTCGACTGAACGCTACCGATGCAGATTCCGGACCTCGTGGAAGCGTTCAGTACCTGTTCGGACAACCGATAAGTCAAGCAGTTCTTCATCACTTTCGGTTGGATCCAGTCAGCGGGGAGTTGACTAGTCGACGTGGGTTAAATGCCCGTGAGAATCCTCGTTTTATCATTCCTGTCTTAGCTAAGGATGGCGGTCTGGTTCCACTGGTCGGTCAAACTGTTGTTCACATTACTGTGCTCGACGTGAATGACCACGATCCCTGGATTGAGATTCGCCCCGTTAAATCGACAAAGCATCAAGAATTGATGAGCAGCCCAAATTTAGCCGAGCAAAATGTTACCTTGTTCGTTTTAGAAAATCAACCCATTGGAACTAATATTGGTTTGCTAATAGCTGGTGATGACGACGTGGGAGATAATAGTGCCGTTGTTTGTAATTTGAAATCAAACCAAGACCAATTCTATCTACAGCATGCGAATTCTGCCAAGGGTCGTGAGATGTATCGTTTAGGGACCAACCTCTCATTCGATCGTGAATCTTTAACGGATGGCGTTGTCTATGTGGACATACTGTGTGTGGATGGAGGAAAACCAAAACGCTCTACCGAGCGTAAAATTCCCATTCAGGTGTTGGATGAAAACGAATTTGCACCCGTTTTTGACACATTAAAAAGGACACAGATCGTTTATCTAGAAGAAGGCAAACCAGTAGACACGTTTGTAATTCAGATACAAGCAACAGATGCGGACGCTACTCCAAAAATTCAGTACCACTTATCACGCGAAGCCCAAAATCTGTTCCATATTGAGGCAGATTCCGGTATTATAACCACTCGGGTGGTGTTGGACCGGGAGCAGATGCCCCAAATTCGGTTTAATGTATTCGCCACGGACCAAGATCAAAGTGTTGCCCAATCCACTTCGGCTGTAGCCAACGTGACTGTTCACCTGACCGATGTCAATGATAATCCACCGGAGCTGACGGGAAACAGAGTATTTAGTATTGTTGAAAATCGACCCGGGTTCTCCGACCTCGTTGGACAGTTAACCTCGGTTGACAATGACGTGGGGAACAATGGAACTGTAAGGTACAGTCTGATTTCGGTTTCTGTTAATGGAAAGCCACTTTTGAACGACACGTTCATGCTCAATTCCGATTCGGGAAAACTGTTCACATTGCGCAGCTTAGATCGTGAAGAGCACGGCAAGTATGAGTTGGCGGTTTTGTTGGAAGATCAGGGCACACCACATCCGCTTAACAGTTCAGAGACTATAACGGTTGAAGTACTTGACGAAAATGACAATGCACCTCGTTGGGGTGACCCACTAGGCATTTTGTCAACAGTCGAACATTTATCAACACCGGAGTTCTTGAGAAAAAATTCCAGAATGTTGGGCCTAACCAAGTTTAAAGACTTGGGCTTACTAAACGCAACTACACCTTTCTATCACGGACAAAAGATCACAAGGCTGGTGGCCACTGATTTGGATGCACCACACAATGCCAATCTAACTTATCATCTTTTAGCCACATATTTCACACCCTTCAGTGAAGAATTTGATATGAGCAAAGAATCTACTCGCTCAATCCTATCTCGACCGACACCGAATTTTCCCACCCATTTCAAATTATCCCCGTACACTGGCGACTTGTTTGTTGGCCCAGGGCTAGGTGGAGCGGGATCGGCTAAAGCCGGTCTGGCTGAATTATACCTGCGCGTCTGTGATAACGGCAATCCACCGTTAGATTCCTCGGCCCGTTTGTTTGTCCAACTGACTGCCTACGACCCGAACTCGATAATACTAGATCCTAGTAATGCAGGATTTATAAGTTACCTTATTTCAACTGGGCATTTGGGTATAGCCCTTATAGTGGTCTTGTTTGTAATCATGTGTCTCACGTCCATTTGTTTGGTGATTGCTTTTACCACAATTCGGCGTAAATCTCCCGGTGCATGTTGTGGATGTTTTTGTTGTCCATCCTCCCGGAGAAAAACGCTTCGACCCAATATGGACAGCGTATCAGCACACCAGAATTCTCAATTCACGACGGAAGAGGTGGGAATCACTTTTGATGGTCAGCTGAGCGCAATGGGCCGTGTATGCAGAAGCCCAAAAGCACAGTCCGTATTCTCGGACGGAGCCAGCCTGTACAAATGGATACCGGAATGTAATTACCGTTTGGGTAATTTCGGACCTCCACCTATCTATAATCTGCCATTATTGACCAGTACAATGGATCGGATGCATTCCAGTCATACGGGAAGTGACAAAAGCGGAATGGCTTTGTTGCCTTGTGAATTTCCCTGCTCCAGCACAAATTCCTACGATGATCGTGGAGCATCAGACGAGCTCTGTCAAAACACAATAATGAGTCGATGTGACACACAATTGTTAGTCAGACGCCCGATTTTGGAGGTTAGTCGAGCTGCGCAAATTGCAGACTGTGCCAAACGCGTTGAACCTCATTTGATTTCCAATAAGGTAAGTCATAATATATTGAGACTTTTTGTTTTTCTCATCTCACATATCTGTTTTATTGTGACAAAATTCTTTTCATTTGTTCGAAAGGTAAACTATAAAGAATTTTGCGTTTTGTCAATGACATACGAAGTTCACTTAGAGAAATTAATAAAAATAACAGCAAAATGTTTTATTGCCGAGGAATTATGAATGCAACTGGCCCGGCCCATCTACCCAACTGTGAACAGAAATTCACCCTAGTTCCACTCGAACGGACATGAAGTACACGAAGTACAAACAAAAATAAAAAGTACGATTAGCCCAGAACGGACTAAATAGGCAGGTAGGGATTATGTGTGCGTTAGGGTAGTAACGAAACGGGAAACATAATATCCAGATGTTAGCAAATTTCCAAGCTTCTTGTGAATTTACCATAACCCAAGTGAATTCTGCTATTCCCAAGTTTTCTGGCGATTAGTCATTGAAAACATTGCTTTTAGACTGACACATGATATCCAGTCTAACAGGTGTTGATTGGGAAGTTTTGGGCGACTAATATTTGCTGATTTCACTGTTATCAGACTGCTACTGGTTTCTCAACCAAGGCCTCCATGGAAAACCATGAATGAACATCAGAAATAGCAACTCCGTTACTGCAATTGAATGTAGTTTAAGAAACAAGACAATGCTGAATTTCTCCATATGCCTTAAAAATCCAGGGTTTGAAAAGTAAACTATCCACTCAAAGAAATTTCGGTTTAATATCAGCGGACAATTGATTGTGTACCTTTTCAATTGCCTCATTCATAAAAAATCATTTTCCTCCTTAGAAAAGAATTGCTGGTTCGATTCCATATGGTGATATAAAGTGAGGAACGCATATTTTGTCAAATGCTTTCATAAAATCACTATGACGCTTCCCGACTGACGACAGAATTGGTCGCCTGCACTTCAGTTTAGCCTCGATGATGACCAATGCATTGGAATTTACTTTCATATTTTATGGTAAACAGCACGAGTGGCTTACACCTAAAGGAATTAATCACAATTCACACTACTATGTTAGACTTGAACACCGAAAATGATTAATATTCACACTAGAAAGTCAGAAAAACGATCTTTGAAAATGCTAATTCGGGCTGGGTTTGGCAGATATGATCAGTGTTGTCTAAGTCAAACTGAACGCACTTGGACCTGAACAGGAACCAAGTCCAGTCATTGCAATCACGAGTTGTTTATTATTACATATGTTGTACATACATGTTTCACCATAATACCCAAGTGAATGGGGATTGGACTTTTCAAATCACATAGGGGTCACACAACGTGTGGAATGATAGAGAGCCATGCCACAGTTTAAATAAGGCTCATGACGTTACCGGTTCCATTAGTGCTAGACTCAACTATCATGGTGTCCACAAATGAAATACTTTTCGAAGTTAAAGCTATTTGTCATCAGAAATGGCCGTGTCATGAATTTTATGATATTTCAATCAGGATGGCGGCCCTTCTGGTGTGTGACGAATCAACCTCAACAACATGAGTCTCATGACATTTATATCCAAGCAATCTCAGTAAATAAGAGGGTGGAAGCTATGAGGTTAGAGAGGCGAATCCCGCCCACTAATCGGTTGCCGCAACTTTGTTAATTTTCTAAAGCGCAATGTCAAACCCACATATTGTTTGAATGGGTCAATTGCCAACGATAATGGTCAGTTATCTTCCAAATATTGAACTTATGGTGTTGGTTCCACATCTGCCAGCTACTGGTTTACATCGTCTTCAACAGCCTATAGATTGGTCTTATCTCTCTTGTCGAAGCACCGTAATTTGTTGTAAAGTAATCAGAATAGGGTAAAGCTTTTTGTAGGTAGTACGGTATACGGATAAGAGAAAATCTGCCCATGAGTAAAACTCCGGTTTCATAGTTGTCGTTACTCGGCGGATGTACGCAACCGGCACTCTCCTGTTTAATTATCCCTATCCTTATAAACTCTGATATTAATCTTCGTACAAGAACCACATCTAAATAGTAAGAAGTGCACACAGAAGGCAGGTCGATTTGTGAAAGATAGCAGTGATTAGTGGATAGTTCTCTTCAATTCGTTAAGGGCTGCCTCCAGAAGGAGGACACGGTCCCAGGTTTCCCGTTTTAATTGTAGGCGGTATCGTATCTCCGACCAATCCACGAATACCGTGCACAAATCACCGTTGTGGTTCACAAATAGGCTCACCACCCATGCACACTTAGTGATCGAAATGATATTCTTATGCGAAAGGCTAAGGTAGTGTTAACTTCAATCCCCTGTCGTGATCAGTTTTAATCTAAAACTGTGAGATCTGTTCATGACAAACTACACTGCGAAAAAATGTCTTTGGCAGAAACATTCATTGTGAAAAGCAAAGTTCCGTCAACCGGTACAGTTGGCGATTGTGCGCAAACAAAAAAAGTAGGATAAATGCAATTAGATACTACCTCATCACATTTGGTCTCCTAAGTTCATCGTTGAGGCTAACATTGGAAACAGTCTCTGACTGTTAATTATCACCATTCAAGTGATCTTAATGGCTGAGTGGACAGGAAATCCGGTTCTTTTCCTACTAGTGTGTAATTGGTCCATTTGCAGCCCGACTATTTTATGACCCACCAATCTGGTCTCGCCACTTTGCTTTATAGGTTTGTGTTAAACGTTCTTTACGGAAATGAACCCCAAACGGTCCCTTCTTAGTAGGAACATACTGTCTGCTTTCGGCTTCTTGGTTCCATTGGGTTGACTGTTAAAGGCTGACTCATTCTTGTTGGGAAATTTTCTGTCTTCGTCAACAACCCGAATTCCGCAGCCATTCTCCTCATTAACATCGGTACAAGTAAGCCCAAACTAACACTTAATCCAATCAATACTGGCTAGATCTGATGACTGGAAAATCATCCTACCCCCAACCTTACTTTAGGTCATCAATGCGTACACCCTGTCACGTGTGACTAGTGGAGTTTGGTATGTTTTTCTCAGCTGTTTAGGTTTTGGTGAATGTCTCGAAGTGGTGTAGTTAAATCCCTTCACAGAAAGCCCAGGTTTCACGTGAAGGGCAGTCGTAAATGGAGCAATAAGAACAACTCGTGTCACTAGTAATTTTCGTCGACCTGGCACCTGTCTGAAGGAATGAATTTCATTTGATGATTCATCTGCTGGTCAAGTGTCGAGCTAGTTTTTCAGACCTCCTCTCAGGAACATAAGTTTGCACTAGTTTGAATAAATTAAAATAAATTTTGTGACAGCGTCTATGAAAGGTTTCTCCCAATGAGACTATAACTTAGGAAATTTCACATTTTCTTGAATATTTTTCCTTAAAACTGAGTTGATTTTTGAACAATTCCGTAAACAGTGTACGGCAATTCAGTCATCGTTCAATCCATTATTAAACTAGAGAAAGGCAAAGCAATCTATTGATATTGCCGGGAACAGCCAATAGCCCCTTTTTGCCGTGCTTAAGCTGGTAAATGGCACGGTTGCTGGCGCCGACGGTGTACTGGATGGCAACATTTCTTTTTGCTACGAAATTTACTTTCGGACAAAGTACCATGAGGATGAGATTTACAACGTTTACGTTATTTTAGTTCATGAGACCAGCGAAATTTACCGCGTAAATGAATATTAAACAGGTGGTGCAAAAATATTTGATTGAAAGTAGCGCATCATTTTCTTTGTCTTGAATGGTCTCACGCCGCATATTTGTATGAATTTGCATTTGTCATGTTCGGATTCATGATTTAAAGTTTGTCAATCCACCCCAACGTAAGAGATTATTAAAAAACAATGCAAGTCAAATGACGGGCTTATGTAGCTGTTTATCAATAATGACTGTGACTTTGTTTTGACACTAAACACACTGGTATACTTGAAAAAGTGTGTTCACCAACGCGTTCTTTCTAACAATACACACGTTGCTTAAAATGAGGACCAGTTGATTGAATTCAGTCTGGTAATTTTCACTGGGCATTGATTGCTCTTCCCCAAAAACCGTTTATCGTTAAAAATCAATAGGGTATGTGGTTTAAAATGACGGGGAGGACAATCAAATGGTTGGGTTCAGTGAATGGACAAAATTTGTGACAGATTTTATCCACGGAAATTGTTATTCTGATCTATTACCAGGCCAGTAAGAGGACTCTTTCTCCGGAGATTAGATCCCTTGGGGGTTTGGAGAAAACTTAAGACGGAGCAGAGAAAACCAGTGAAAGTTTTACCAATCAAGTTCACTTTGGTGAATTTTCAGTTTTGGTGATTGGTTTTGAAATTGTTTTACGGTTGCATTCCGGTTGACACACCACATCAAACAGTCTACTGGTCGAACATTTCAATGGAAGAAGACGAGACAAACAACTACAGTCCACTATTTCCGTGATGCAAGAATTGGTGAATTCTTCCTGCTCAAACCAATGGCTGTCGAAACCAAATTGCACATATGTATGAAGCTTGGAACTAAGTGGTAGGCTGCTGGGATTCATTCCGGATTTGTCAAACGGATTGTATCACCCGTGGGCTTGGAAAATTGAGTAATTTGTGCAATCGGATCTTTCATGAAACATTTTTAGAAATCCAAAATCATTTAATTCAAAGTACAGGATTTAAGTCCATCTGATTTCCGTAAATTTTTCGCTTATCACATACACTAATACATATTTGTGAATGCGCCAAAAGTATTGTTAGAACCAAATTAATGTCGAGTCCGATGGATACGTCAAAAACAGGTCCATTCCAGGTTCGACAAAACTGACAAACCTTTGATGGATGCATGGTTCAAAAAAATTAGGCAACGCGATTGTGACTATGCAAGTGACAGCTCGGTACCCTTAATGTGTTTGATTTTTTCTTACTCCTAATCACCGTATGTCACCGCATTAGTGTCGTTTTGGACGTTTCATTCGGATGATATAATGAAAGCAGAACAATGGTAGAATATTATTTAACGAGTACACGTAGAAAGTACAAAAATGAAAAGTGACTTTGTCCGTTATTGCAAAAGTATTAAGTCTTTACTACCGATTCGGAATATGAAATGCATCAAAAATCAGTTTTGGATTTAAAACAAACAATAAATTTATCAAGAGAGGGACGTGGGAGTTATTCGTGTGGCATGAAAATTGATCGTTACCCTTCCGTTCAACTTGCGTCTATTTTAAGTGATACTGGAAGACGCACGAGGACGTTCCCGGACGGTAAGGCAGAGTGTGGACAACGTTCAATTTGGAAAGACTGTTGAACGTTGTGTGACTGACCTGATAATAATTGAGTTTTACCCTAAGAATAGTTTGCTTATGAAAGCGATCTACATGGAAGACAATCATTGGAGCAATCTTCGAAAAAATGTACAGTCACTGAAGTCAAAATATCACAACTGGCAAAGAAAATTCATGTTTTACCACAGGTCAAAATTCTAGTCTCTGCATTTCACATTCAAGTACGAATGCTTGCTACGGAATCCCACAAACTTCGTCTGTTTCTAAATAGACACACGGTATGACGCATTTCCGTGGCTGGCGTAAAATGAAAATGTGACAATGCAAGCAGTTTACGTAAACGTAAAAAAAAAGACAGACAACGCATGCTAACAATGCACCCAGTATGCACGATGAACTAGGGATTGTTTTTACACCGTCTAAAATATTTACCAAATGGTATAAGTGATTGTGGCATTTGGCCTCAAGCAGTATTTTTAGTGCGTAATGAATCTCTGGGAAGATTTTATTGCCTGAATTTGATCACCTTGAAAGAAAAACGAAGCAGTGTTACCGATGTGAACTGAGGACATGACAGAATGAATTTAAACAGTTTATCTCGTCTATTCAGATGAACAAACCATTCAAAAAGTTAAAACAAATTTATTTATAGTGCTGCTGAAAAGCTGTCCACAGTTCTACCACAGAAAGGCAAGGATAATAAATAGATCCTTCTGATGGTACAGTTCAGCTTTCAGTCATTTGACAGGAAGCACTTCCATGAATTAAAACAGTCCAGAATTCCGTCTGAGAAAATGCACTTCGAGCGTTGTTTCCGTCCACTTGAGGGTCCGTTCATAATGCGTCCTGGATTATCGACGATGCGGGGGTTCATATTTGGGATTGCCAGTGACTTTCATTATCCGGCCGCGGTCCATTCAGCGACTTATAGACGCACCCTGAAAGTTCGGTTATTCTTCGAATCTGTTTGTCTTGTGCTCCTTCGAGGTGATACTGCGAGTCCCAGTCGAGTACCCCTTACTCCATTTTACGAAATCCCACCAATTGTACCAGTTTGTTAGTTACTTGTGCAGACAGAAACGCGCTGCACTTTAAGTATGGATTGAAGTCAAATATCTCAGGATGGGTAATTAATTGTATTCTTGCCAGCTTTGAATATTATTTGAAAGTGAATAGATGAAACAAAATTTTTGTCCAAGTGAATGATGTGTTGGACTTGCAATGCAGCACCGGAACATAGGAAACCAGTAAGTTGGTCACAGAATTAACTTATGGGAAAATTGTATTGACTATAGACAGGTTCAGCGATAGGGTTATAAGAAAATCGAACATTCGGCTGGCCGAAATTACGAAGCGTGGGAATATTGTTAGGGAGATTTCTAAATCTGCTGTGTATTTGCAGCTGCCTTCATCTACCGAGCATCCATAGTTTGGTGACTAATAGCAACGTATAGGTTACGAATAGCTCATCTGATTAGATGACAAAAGAACTTCAGAAAATCTGTGATCCTGGTTCCTATTCCTGTCTCTGCTGGTGTATGCGAGTGTGAGTGCGTTTTAAAAACCAGGCCTAAGGAGCTGACCGTGAGAAGATCAACGGCTGTTTTGACTCCCGTCTACATGCTGGGTTCCGCGAAGAAACGAATGTCTCTGTTCCCATCACCTATTTGTTCTTGTCTGGGAAACTGGTCTCGGAGAGTAACTGATTTTTTTCACACGCTGAAGCGAGAACGTATGCACTCAAAAATTCATTTTTCCCGAGATTCGGCAGTAGGCCCGCGAAAAACTGGTCTCAACTTATCTGTTGTATTCCGCATGGGATGAGTGCAGCACTGGAGAATACTAACAACTCGGTCCAAGCCATGCACCCTAAGGGTGCCTAGTCAGTTTATCACTTGATGCACAGACCAGGGTGAAACGGAGACAAATTGTGTGCGCGTTTTTATTTGGTCCACGCGATCGTTTGCACACGCCTACAACACAGGCGAACGCGTGTACTCTGCACACGTACACAGTTCTTCTGGAGTGACTCATTGCCTAAGCGGAATCGCAGGTCGAGATGCGTTCAGTGACGCATATATGAGGTTAGTGAATGTCACAAGTGATAAGGGAATTAGGTCGAGTTAGGGTTGAACGTAATTTTCCAGATTTACTCAATTATTTCATTTGGGACACTTTTTGATGCAATGAACGTCGAGGAGGTGGGGGGGGGTTAGGGGATGGGTAAACGAAATCATGACTGTGAAAGAGCCAAAAGATGCGGCCAGTGAACATTGGCAATTTGTCTTTTCTAGGCCTGGCTAAAAGTTTTCCGCCACTGTACCGATTCCATTCTTCCAGAGGAGTAATTTAGTCAGTTCATCCTGTCAAAAACTACCCTGTTTCGCCTGAGGGAAATGACGTGTTTGCACAAACAACCTTTCTATTTCAGACATGTTTTTTTCTTTTGAGTCATATTATTAGCGTTCCATTCTGTGTGCAACTTGCATTTTTGATGTATCAGAAATGATTACCCTAACTCTAAGCAATGGGTTACTCTCATTCAACAAACGGCAGTTATGATGCATTCTGGAAAGTTCCGAATTTAAAAGAAAGAACATCGGGTGATAACTTAAGGAATAGTAAAATTTCGATTTCGAAATAAATAAATGGGATATATCTTGTTCGTGGCAACCACCAATGACTCAGTTGTTGTCGAAAGTACACAACTTTGGTTTCCGGAGGACACAACCAGGAAACGAAAACGATCAGAATGTACAGATCTCGAAGGTATAGTGGTCAACGCTTCCGAATCCAGTTTATGTGGTTAAATGACTGATTTTTGTCACCATCAACTTTCAGCTGTCCCTTAGCAGGCTATAGCCAAAATTTTGTACTACGTTTCTTCAAGGATGCCGTATGTTCACTGCTCGATCGTTTGTAAGCAGGCGGATAATTAGCGGTTGAACTTAGTTTTACCAAAGAGCAACCACTAGCCCTCAGCAAAAAATAGCTAGCTAACACGCAGTCCGATGCAGATTGGTTTTCAATCTACCTGCAACACTGAGAACGTCAGAACCGTCAGGGTACGGGAAACAACCACTTACTCCTCGGTGTCCCATAAACTGGGAAAACAGCTGACATCCAGGCTAGCAAAAACATACGTGAAGAATAAACTTGGACAAGATGCGATAAAAATTACGGGCACAGGTTCACTAAACCACATGGGATGAGCATAGTAGAAGTGACCTATTCCATTACGTTGCATAATCTCTTGATGCATTTTTTGCTGATTGGTGTTTTACAAACGACAAAGATACTGTTTTCTTGCTATTAGCTCCAAGTCTAACACAGAAGTGGAGCAATAGGCCTTGACCTTTCGACATTCAGATCTGGCCGATAATCTTTTACAGTTTTGAAACAGGTTGTCAATAGTCCACGAAGCATCGTGAACTGTGCGAAAAACTAATTACTTTTCCCATTTATAGCTTGTATTACAGTGCTATAGTGAACGGGAATAAAGGACGCTAGGATATACTTTGTTTCGGCGTTCATCGATGTCATCTGAAATAGGTGAGCCGCAGAAAACCCATTTGGTGGTGACAGCTTCTCTCTCGTCAAGTTTGCCATTCCCCTTTTGAGCATCTTGCCTAAAGAGATTTGCTTTTAGTTCCGGTAAACGCTGGTAATGTTCGGCTGAAACATCCACAATGGAAATAACTAAAATCGCGTATTATTAGAGCACCCGAGGTAACTTCGCAAAAATCTCGTTCACCGCATTCCATGATACTAGCAAAATTTCCCCATTAATGCAAAATGCGTGAGACATCGATGCTTACTTTCCAGAACTGCCTGTAAGCAGTATCTGTTAGGATGCATAGTGTATTAGTCGATGAGCTTTGCATCGGAGCAGAGCGATTAAGCATATTCAGCACACTTCTTTCCTTTGATGAATCGGCACCTGGTAGTGGCCACGTCAAATGTCAGCGTATCACAGTTGTCATATTTATAGGCCTTCTTTGTGAATGTTATCTGATAAATTCCCAGTAATTTGTAAATCAGACTGACTCAGAGGTTAGTGATTGAATTTCAATACCTGTTGGTCAATGACTAATTTCTGTAGGGCAAGAAAAAAACTAGGGGCCACATATTGTAGGAGGAACAGCATACGGGCAGAACAAAGTATTATATGTTCAGGTTTTCTTTGTATTTCTTAGAAGATGATATACTGGAATGTGCCATTTCCCATGGGTACAATATAGAGGGAGAAACGTTTGGTTGCATTCTAATATCGCGTGCGTAGTGATGCCGAGTGTTCGTCAAATTTCAATCAGACGCGTCAGTCCGTCCAAAACGTGGTCAGTTTAATCGACTTTGGATGACATTGAATCAAAGCAACCATATATCTCCTCCTTTTGTACTCCAATAAGCCGTTTGGTTGAAGAGACCCCTACACAGCCTAGGCAAACCTGCATATAAAATCCTCACTGTAACTTTCTGTAACGGATTATTTCATTGACTTCAGGCTGAATAATCCGAACTTTTCCCCGTTCGATCCACGTATTCCAAGAAGCATTGATGGCTTCCAGCTGCGGGTGACCAGCCGAGTTCTACTAATTACGAGCAGAGGTAAGCGCCGCGTAATTATTAACGCTTCACCCACCTTCATCTGGGACAAGTTGCCCTGCCTCCATTACTGCTGGACAAAAGGCTAACAGACCACCCTGTCACGTCTACCATTACTGAAATTGTAGACGTCATATTTATAAAAGGACTGACATAAAAGCTCGATTACGGCTAGTTACCTGATTGATCTTAGCGAGTCACCATAAAAGGCCAAAAAGCAAACATAAAGGGTCCGATCAGGTCTGGAGTGTCCCAGTAATTTTTTCGCAAACTGCTTCAAATCGCTAGTCACCAAAGTTCACCAAGAAGCTGCATTCACGTGCATTCACATTTCACTGCACTGGGAAAGAACTCTCAAGTATTTTATGGACAAAGTTGAATAGATATGTTTAAATATCCCTATAATTTTGACGCACCATGTGCTGTCTGCGCAAGCTGGCCCCATTTTCCCCTTCTTTTCTGCGTCCGATTATTTCGCCTTTTTCGGTGTGCGCCTAAGCACTGGTCTGAGGTCGGAATCAGAACGTAGAGATGCCATGGAGCTGTCTGACATTACAGTTTATGAGTCGTACATGATCACAAGTTGGAAGATAATCCATGAAAATGTTTGAGCCCATAGATGCATACATATACGCAGTACTTTCAAAATTTGCCACTTATCGGTTGGGCGATATTGAATTTACTTGTTCTTTTGTACGATAATCCACTTGACTGAGTCACTTGAGTGATCCGATAATCTTCAGTGATGTACTGCTCATCGAATTAAGCGGTTCACACTGAAATTCGCCGAAACTGGCATTTGTGCACACTTGCTAGAATGAGACTTCTACCGTGCTTTTGCTGTATACGCCTGATTAATGTCTGGTGGATGGTAATTCCGCTAAGATGGAATGCTACCTAGTTGGACACTATATATACTGATATTTCCTAAATTTTCCTATCCTAATGTTTTACAGAAACAAATTTTATCACATGAAATGTCACACAACAAAGACAGTTTTCTAGGCTAATATTTTTAATCTCGCTTCACTGAAAATCAGGGTTCAGACATACAAGTGACAAGTCTGCCGGCAAAACAGGTGCTTCGCTACGGAAAGGTTGTAGGTTCTAGCCACGTGCACGGAGGTCCAGAGTTAGAATTACGCTCACATTTGGGTTGCATTTCGGCATTTACAGGGTTAGAAACACAATTTCGGAGTTCTGAGGTAATATATGATGCAACAAGGCTTACGAAATACAATTGGTATCGTCAAGTACATGGGTACATTCGATGCGAGTTCAGCTTCCATCAAGCCATTATTCTCTAGGTTTACATAAATTAATGCGGTTACCATAGAACGAAGCCAGCAATACCAAGTGTAAGCGGTCATTCTTACCGAAGCGTTCTAACGAGCCGGGAGGAGTGAGTGATTATTACTGGACCCAGGACGGACTTGATAGTCGAAAATGTTTAGTACACTTTATGACCGACAAAACAGTGGCAGTAGTTGGCCCTCAAGATTTCCCGACTCGATATGGCGATAGCACGAAAATGTTTGCAGAGAAAAACGCTCGCAAAACCACAAACCAAGCATGAAATCAAGCTGACGTACCCACCTACACACCGATTCACTACTATTTCGCTGATTATAATCTGGATATAATCCGGAAGGCATTTTCATGTGTCTTCAGTTCTGAGTCTTCGGTGTATGTGAATTCACGCGTCTACAGATGGTTGTGAAGCCGTGATACAGAATCTAATGATGTAGCCAATTCATGTCCTTGTTACTGTCGCCACACCGGTTGGTCATTTAAGTTATGAGAACCGAACTCTCTCCGGAGTTAACATTTTTCCATTTTGTCTCATCGTAGTTTTACCTTTGTCTCCGATGACGTCATTACCGTCATCGCAAACTATACTCCGGCAGCAATGATAGTGAGTTCCGTTTTTATAAACGATCCCTCCATCCCGGCAACTACAATGGGCCTAATCAGAGACAAATAATTTAGGCACTTTCACCTAATTTTGTGGATTTAAGACAACAGGAATTGAGGAGCTGATAGTTTCATATATTTATTACTGTTCATCAATATTTGGGCCACCCACGACTTTATAATGCAACCAGCCAAACGTTAGTTTGCAACGACCAGGTGAATGAACCTTGCCAACTCGGTGGCACTTTTATTCCTGTTCCCTATCAGTCAAAAATACATAGAATGACAAAAATATGCTCAAACGCTACCAGTAAATAGTACTGTCAGCAGCTGACGAGTGTTTGAATTTCTGTTTGTGCAGGTTGTGTATGTATATTTGAGCCACAGGGTTTCATCTAAGCTCAAGTTATTTTTCATCCCACTGTCCTAACGCGACCAAAAAACGTCCTAAAATTCTGTATTTTCCTCACCAAACAATGAGTTGTTCTGTGGCGAATTATAAACTACAGTCTCCAGTCAAATGAACAAGATTTTTAGAACAACGCCACGACACTGATAAATTCCAAACGACAATGAGGGAAAGAAAAAATGAGCACACAAACAAGCCTGACAGCAAAACCAGAAAGCGTTGTTTGCTAATTACCTATCGCTTGAGTAAACATGGACGATAAATTAGCCATCTTGACACACGAGGGGTGCAAATATCACACAAAATACTCGTAGTTGCTCTCGTTTTGCACTTCACTTGGAGGAAACTTTTACATCTCGCTCCAGCCATCACCGATCGGATCCACCAACAACGAGCCCTTACAAGTGGTAGGCGGCAAAAATAATTCGTGCACTCGAATGCTGGTACGGCCCATTGTTTGAATAGGCAGTTTCAATCATTGGCAAGTAGACATTGAGCATTCCCTCTGTGAATGTATATATGCGTCTTGCAGGTATGGGTGCGTGCATGCCATGTGTGGAGGTATGTATGCATGCACATGTGTACGCAAGTATGCAGTTATGTGTGTAGGTGCACGTGCGCACGTGTAATGGGATGTAGGCCTGTGCGAAAGTATGTATGTGTGCTTGTGTGTGTGTACGTATGTGTTTGTATGTATGCATGTATGTGTGTGCATGTATAACTATGTATGCGAGTAAGTAATTGGGCATATGCCAACAGTATGAATCTAAAGGGCAAAAGGCGTACATGAATGATGAGGAGCAAGAACCAACTACATGCATGTGTTAGTATCTCGAGTGTCTTTAAGAAAATGTCTGTCCGATTGCCTGTGTTTGTACGTTGATTGTTTATCAATTGGTCAACGGTTGTTGGTTTGCCTAAGTGGGTTTACGTGAGCAGTGTGCTAGAACGGACAAAAGGAAACTGAATTTATGGAAGGGAGTTGAACTGGAGCGGTTCATAATTAGGGCTAAAAGTTGAGTGGATGATCAATGGAAATGTCCGCAGACAAGCTTAAACTCAAGCCCGCGCAAAATATGCGAATTCAGCAGACTGGAGGAATCTTTTAAAATATATTCGTATATATATATATATACATATATATATATGTATATATATATATATAAGAGATACCAGGGTATCAAACGCACGTACGCATGCGAGCATGAAATGACATAAGTGAATTCTCCAGTTCCCACCACTCCCATCCACTACGTCGTCTTGTGACAGAGTGGTTTTGCTCAAGGACTCGCTAGTTGTAACCATCCCCCGGGCTTCCAGTTCTATCACCCACTCTACTTTTTTCATGAAGGGGAATATGGCCCCACCCTGCATTTCCGAAATTCGTCTACAAGCACAATCAATCATGTCAATGTTAGTTCCGCGCCTTGGCTAAAACAGATATTGTAAATTGCATTTACCCTCTGCCATTCCAACTTTGCATTCGCTGGGGTGCATTCGTGCATACAAGTGAACACGCACGTCTCCACTCAGTTTCCCATTTGGGACTTCAGTTTTTGCGGTCTCTGCTGGTATGCTCCCGGGTAAACCGGAATCTACCAGAATAACGAGCTAAAACAGCAGTATTCGGCTGTTAGTATGCGACTGGCAGTCACCTGTCTGTGAGCGTGCACGTTTTCGTGTGTGAGCATCCGATTTTCTCTGTTCGCTCCATTCGATTCCATTTAGTTATGCTGACTAAACGCAGAATACACGGGTTTGGGCTCCGCTTAAGTGATCATTCGGAGTAGTGTAAAATGCAGAAGCAATGTGGCAGAGTAGCAAACTGTCACTTGGTTGCTCACTTGTTCCGCTGCTTAGTCATCTCAGATCTGACTGCCTTCATCATCAGCCAAAGTCCGAAGCCGTCGAACTAGGTGTACGTCTGCCTGTCTGTCTGTCTGTCTGTGTGTGCATGATGTTGAGCAGGTGCTTCGTTTCTCGTCTGGCTTATCTTGGGTCACAACATTCATCTTGATTAGACAGTGAGACGATAAGTCGTCCGCAGCACCATTCACCACAATAAAGTGGAAAGGCAATTTGTTATGCTGGTAAGATAATCGACGTTTCTGCAACGAACAAAGTAGAACTCTGCTGCCAAAATAAATTAACACTGTTAAAACAAAATGACAGAATGGAACGTGGAATTTTAATGGAAGAAAGTTTTCGCGCGTTTTTCGTCAGATGCATGCAAATCCTATGAGACTTGAAAGGATTTTCTATATTTTTCTATGGCACCTTTTGATTTGCCACGTTTGATTAAAAAACTATTCACTTTTACACAAGGATAATTGGATTTACGAAGTCGTCAATACTTTCTTTGAATAGTATCCCAAGCTGATTGCAGCTTTCGGTTCATTCATTTGTGACAGGAACGGCGAGACTGGGAATATGTTCTCGTCAAAGTTTATCCATTTATCTATATGCTAACTCTGTTCGATATGTGTAAACTTATTCCAGTGAAATCATGTTCTTCATTTTCCCCTTACCATCACCGTACACACGTATGAAGGCACATGCACCGCTTGCTACGGGAAGTGAAATCGACGGGGGCAGTGCAGATTCTGGACAAGGTGCAAGCGAGGAAGAAGCTGTGACATTGGAAGGTTTACGATGTGAGTGAATTTTGACAGCAAATTTTTTACCCGGGGCATTAATTTGTCATACGGTAACCAGAAGCGTTGCGATTAGTACACAACTAGCACGGATTGGTCAAGGCCACCTGTCCAAAGGGCTCATTCGGGTAGGTGACACGAACAAAATATTTAAAGAAACAGTACAAATAGGTACTACTTGTGTTGTCTGTCAAAAGGGCTGGTTATAAAGTTTCCACAATATAGTTTGCAGATAACAGGTTACGTAGGCTACTGGGAGCTAAATGTCCGATTTCTACCGAGGCAGTCTAAACGACATTGACTTTACGAAAGCGCACCGTTTGGAACTTCGATGTCTGAATTAAACATTCGCATTCTGCTGTCCGCTATCTTGCAGATCATGAGGAAATTTTGCTTCTTAGATCGCACCAGAAAAAAGAATTACCGAAATTCTATTTCTTGTAGAATGCGGGTAAGGTGAAGTATTCGAGTGCACGAGCGTTGTAAAGCAAACGAGGTAATCTGACATTGGATTTCCCTCTCTTGATCTGCTACGATTTACGCGTTGTTTGCGGTTCGTGGAAAAAACAAAACGCCCGAGTCCAGTCCTACCATATTATCAATCGTTCATTGTTTTTCTCCTAAGAACTTGCCTGCCAGGAAAACATGGCCACAGGGTTTGGACTGACTGAAAATCCAAAGCTACATAAATGCAAATCGGGTTGACAGAAAGTGTGTTTATAACCCTAAACGATGTTCCAGTAAATCGGTTTTAGCCTTCACAATAGCTGTATAGAGAGGAGGAAAAAACGGAGAGTGAAAGCAAGACAAGAGAGAATGAAGTGTAATTCACTGCATGACACTAAACCAAAATCAAAATCAGGAATTGGCTCCATTCTGTCATTTTGCGTCGCCAAGGCAATACTTGATACCAGATTCTCGCAACGTGGCTTCCGTCTGAGACAAAAACACTTTGGACATGACATAAGGAGGCGCAAGCTACAACAGGGGCCTTGAAGATCGAAAAGGAAAAAATTTGCTTTTAGATCGAATCAGGAATGTTTTTTGAGGAGTTGTACAGTCAATGTGCAAGTCGTCACCAAGTCGATGATTTGCAAACTTCGGTAGTTTTGATTAAACGTTGATGAAAAATAGACAAAAGGAAAATGTCTAAACATTGACGCTTGTATTTAGTTCAAGAGCAGGTGAAATGTCACTTGTGACTGTCTAATTTAATCAGAAATTTTGTCGGATATTTTAGCCACTCATTTAAGGAGTAAAGTTTGTTTGCACTACTTCAAATCTGATGCTGTTATCTACATCTTTTGATAGTTCGTGTTAGCAACAACTGTGTTGTTTTCAAAATTATTTAATATTTGCTAATTGACTTGGTTTCATCATCCATGGGCACTCTGCAGATACATATTAGATTGCAGTTTCATACAGCTACCTACTTTAAAGTGGATTGTCTTCTTAGATGCAAAAATATTCGCATATTGATCTCCGATCGTCTGTAAGCGTAAAATTTAAAAACATTATAACTTAAAGCAGAATGTTTATGCTGTGCATTCATTCCAAACTTCAATTATTCCAGTCTCCATCAGCGTGATGAGACATGTTCAAAATCGTGCTTAAAGCTTATCAAAAAGATGTGTGTGTGTGTACGTGTGTGTGCGATTCAATCTAAAGAGGATGCGCCTTTAAATGCATTCATTGCGTTGCTCATAGCAGTCAGATTTATGCTCCTTCTAACTACCTCGTCTGCTTTCTTACACTCGGCAATCGATTTCTGTCTAATTTACACACTGTGCACACCATATACGTATATACACATATATGTATATGTATATATTTGAATATATATGCATACCTACACACGCACACACGTGCACGTAAACATACGGCTCCTCGATCTCGAGACCAAGCGCTACGGAACACTCGACGCGAATGGCAGCGTGGCCAATTATGCAAATGACCAAACTGGATGGAGGCGAAGAAAATACCCACAGCAGACTCGTTTCGGTTGTCGACTGGAATGAACAAAATTTAGCCAGTGATGCTTAAACAGACTGATGACGCTGCCAAATGGACCGTTTGAAAGCAGATTGTATAAAGGGGATTGCTCGTGTTCTTGATTGCCTTCATGGAAGCTCAAATCGCTTACGGGGAGGGAGAAGGAAAAGTTTCTGTGGTCATCACCGCTTATTGAATTGTGAATACATAGTAAACAAGCATTAATCAATATGGGGGAACAAATTTTAGCTTTTATTGGGCAACTCAAAGTTGAAAGTGCCCAGATCGGGTACCAAAACAATAAAAAAACCATAAGAATTTTTTGAATATTTTCTTCGCTTCGTTTACAGATGGTTTTCCCCAGTTTTCGCCTCTGAAGGGTCCTGAATTTCCACTGCCAACGTCCGACCTTATCTCCATCAATCAGTCCTGCGTGAAGCAATCAATTGTCCCGTCCGCGAGGGATAATTCATTGATACAAACTTCGCACAACGGAACCACAAATTCGGGGGTATTTTCCACAATGACCACATTCACGCATGCTGCGAACCAGGCAGAACCGAGACCATCAGTTAGGACCACACCTTCGCCACCGTGTGTTCTTCCCCCGCCACCTTCGTGTATAGAGTGCGCGAAACCACGTGGTCAACGCCCTTTGTTTGCAAATGCCGAATTTGGTCATCATAATAAATTGTTTGAGGAATTCCCCCGGATTCCCTTGACGGCACCCAGACAATCATTCACACTGCCTCCGGCAACAAAAATGAGCACAACAGAGAATGAGGCAGATCATCCCATCAAGAATTCACCACTCACCACTCGATCCAAAGTTGCAACCTTGTCCAGTTTACCCAGAGAACGGTGGATTAAGTAGACTAGGGAGGATGTGACCCAAGGTCTACCGATCTCATGAAGATTTTTCAATCTGTTCCTTCTCGTTGGATCATAACTCTTCCTCTTGTTGCATTTGTTTTGGAATCTTGGACAATGGATATAACAAACCCTTTAGCAAGCAATGGGCGCCTCAAAAGTTTACAAAAACAAAGAATGAACCTATTCGTGGTTTAATTCGCCCACAGGTCTACAGTGCTTGAGATATTCTCCCACCAGCCAAGCATTCCTCGAACAGCTATTAGAAGCTCATTTTCTGTATTCTAACCAATTATACATTCCACGCTATACCAATATGACACCAATAGGGAGAAACCTTTAAAAGAAAGCCAACGAACCGGAAAAGGAGACTCAAAACCATTCCAGTGTCCATTCCAGGCTTCGTTTTGGAAGCTATC
Source organism: Fasciolopsis buskii (assembly GCA_008360955.1). Classification (NCBI taxonomy): domain Eukaryota; kingdom Metazoa; phylum Platyhelminthes; class Trematoda; order Plagiorchiida; family Fasciolidae; genus Fasciolopsis; species Fasciolopsis buskii. Next base: position 139,858 of record LUCM01003314.1, on the reverse strand, counting down.
ATGATATAGCGTGCTTCGTTACTTGCACATTTCACGAATTGTTATTGAATCCCGATTGTCCCATTTTGCTCCGCAGTCAAGGTTTGAAAGCTTTCATCTAAATAACATCACATTTCCTGTCGTTATGAATACACGTATATAACTGGTTGACTGATTGATTGCATTAATTACGACGTATAACAGAACACGTTTATATCAGCGTACACGGTCACTGACCATACACAATTTTGGAATTCCACATTTCAACAGTTGTGTGGCATTTTTTAATTACCTCTCATCAAGCTTTTCCCGGGACCTACTAAACTGCCCGGAATTTTCCCGTAGAACCGGGTGAGAACCAAAAAGTTCACTAAGGTGTGAACGTGAAGTTTACATTCGTCAACACTTCACGGCAAAACTGTTCTTACAAACAGGTTTCAAATTTTTAATTCTTCGCTTTCTAATTGCTGTTTGATTGATCTTTTGCTAGGGAAGTATTTATCACGTTTAGTTTGTTCTTTATTTCGCTTTTATTTCAACCACAAGCTCACACAAACACTTTCGTCCAACAACAACAACGAGAACAATAAAAACCAAACAAAAACAAAAACAATCACCACTGGCAAAACACGCGAATAAAAGTTAAATAAAAGATTTTCACGCGCTTTTGTACAATGGTTTGCACCTGATGCGGACTGGACTTTACAAGTACCTACGTGTTGGACAAATGGTTTTAACTCACACGCCGTCAACACGCGCAGGTTATTTGAATCCCATGCAAAATCAAACGTCACTTGGAAATTATGAATTTTTTAACACCGGACCTGAGTAATCTGCACAGTTTTTCATCGTTATAGACCGGAAAATACCGCGGACAACAGTTTCTGTCCCACTAGCTATGCTTTTCACAGGGCAGCACAACACTTGTATGAATGTAGTATTCTTATGACGAAGTATAAGGAACGAGTGAACAAAAGTGGAAAAATACAAGGGACTTTGGATAAGCCCAGGCATGTGAACACTATTTAACTGATGTCAGACGAATAATTCTAATGGCCCATGGAAGTTTTCGCGTACGCACGGCTCAATTAATGGAACACGGTAAAATGTTGGCTGCTAATAGGTGGACTTTCAGATCCCTTGGTTTTTTACTGTAACTCCTAAATTGCATTCGCATTTCCTATGAAATTCAGTATTAATAACCACGGCAAGTTGGGCTGGTGCATATAAAGTTACAATGAACGTTTTGAAAAAGCAATGTTATCACTTTGCGATCATGTTCTGAATAGTTTTTTGTAAAGTCTTCTGTTTGTGACTTCACATTATACGGGAATGAAGTTAGCACCAGTCTCCTTCACTGTTGCTAGGCAAATAAGATCGAGTGTAAACGCGGAATTCTGGTATACGAATTGAATGCAGGTACAGAGCGACTGAATTTTTTTACTGTTTCGCTTTGAGTCTTGTTTGGCCCGGTTGCCCGAGAGTACTAGGGTGAATAAAACAAGGCTAACAAGTCTGAAAGGCTGACAGACTACACAGTTAGATAAAAAAATTTAAACTCATTGAAAGAAAGCGCCATTATCAATAAGATCACAGCCAATCATTGAGTTGGAACTAACTTTTGCTCCAGTGCCATGCTAAAACGTGTACTTACGTAAATGGAGTAAACATCCAGCGGCTCATTAGTGAGTAAACAACGTGATCAAATATATTTCTTAAAAAATCCCTTTAGGGCATTAAATTAATCTCGCGAAAGTGAATGAAAAATTGTTTTTTTGGAGATAAGTATGTGCGCAGAATGACAGAGCAACAGTAAATTTGATTGGTGAGAGGCAATGCAATTTCGCGTTCAATACTTGGGGATTATGCAATATTGGTCAAGTTATCATCAATCTATCGGATGCCACTCGTCCCCAATGGTACCCCAAGCCATGCGAAGGCTTCTGCATCGGAATTTGTTATGGTAATTGCATGGAGTGTTCACTTTACTAGCCTTATTGTGTGATATTCCTCTCAGGTATGGTGTTGAAGTCAATTAGGTAGGAGTTTGCAAAAAACAGTGATACACCGTGATGGAACGTCTATCAATATTTAATAAGATGTGTTTAGTTTCTTTGAAATAGCGGTACGATATTGCTGTAGATGAAACCAATTTCTTTTAAGCATTTATTGATAATCCCGTGCATCAGACCATGTCTGCTATATCCCAAAAAGAACAACTTTGTTTAGCGGGAATGTTCAACTTCGTTTTCCGCTGGTCCCGATGGTCCGCTCTAGAGGAGTTTGACAGTAATGAATTTCCTCTCTCCGGTAGTGAGCTTTAAATCACAGACAGGACATCTTTCCTCCTATTTTCCCGGTTTCGTTGATGTTGTTATTTGATGACTTGCCTGTGCTAAGTTTTTCGAAAAGAGATGAAGTGCTCGGGTGCACATACTGAGCGGCACGAGTATAACATTCGAATAGGCTTTTTTGGAGATCCAGTACAGCCCCCTTAGCCATATTAAGCAGCACTTTGAATATCAGCCCAAGAATACAGGTGCAAAATGACGAAATTCGGCCGTATCAAATTAGGTGGAAAGCAAGTTTTGGGACTACCTAAGCCAATTTGTACCTGGTTTCAATATTAGGTTGATTCATTGAAAAAGAGCTACTAACTTTTGGGAAGTAGTCCCTAACTACCAGGGTCAGTTTGCACGCCTTTGTGTCATTTTATCATAAGCTTTCCTTCCCAATCGTTTAGAAATCATTTAGGAAACACGAGTTTCACCGAAGCATGCAACCAAATTTGATCAAAACCTTAATTATTCAAATAATAAAAGAAGTTGTTTGTCGTTTGTATTTTTGGTGCGCAAATGAATAGCTTCAGTAGTGAAAGATCTTGGTTTTTCAGGCCTGTTTAGGAAAGCATTGGGTGTCTTACATTTTATTATATTCATGACTTTTCTAGTTGAAACCGATGAATGAGTCAATGAGTAGTAAATTGGTGCCTAAGTTTGTTAATCTTTAGTGGAAGTCTAAAGCAAATTTGATAGTGGATAAACGAAGGTCATTTTTTTAACTGACCATTTTCGAGTGGAATAAATATGGTCATCTTTAATTAACAAAAATAAAACCGAACCTTTCTCATTTTTGGTTTCCCGTGAGAAATAACGAGCAATGTATCAGGTGCTCACCTTTGTGTTCGTGACCGTAATTCGTGCACTTGTGTGGAAGATAAGTTTTCATATATTTTTTTCGAACAGTTCATTAACTCTGACAAGGTTAATTAGGGCATGTCAGTTGGTCTTCAAACTGCAGGACCTATGTTGATAGGGTCGAACAGATTCCAGTGGCACCGTCAGCTTGTGAAAAGATTTTTCATTCATTTTTGAGGTCGTTTGGCGAATTACTAATCGGTTTTAAGTACTCACTTTCCTACTACAAAGTGTCAGGTTTCTTTGATAAATGAACATTTCGCATGTCTGCTTTGTGCACCGATCGCATTTTGTCTGAGAAAAGTTTCACGCATCAGACAATGTTTACATTCGGTGTGAAGTATACGTATATATATCTAAATGAAAAAAAGTGTAAATTAGCACGAATTTTTCCGATATTCTGTCTTAGTCATTACAACGTAACACTTGCTCGGTAATTTCGGTGAACTTCACTATGCAAACTTTGAAAACTTTAAATCGCTTGTCGTCATTGTAATGGACATTCACTTTGAAGCCAACTCAACGCTAAACGTACCGAGCGTACGACAAATAGTTTATGAGTGTGACTCATTAGTAGTCATGCGCTGCTTGATCTATCTTTCCTAAAGTAACCTCGATGTTTAGTAGGATGCCTTTGAAAAATAAAGCCCCTTTACATTGTGGGGTTAGTTTATGACCACGGTTGCCAGTTTCCCATTACAAAGGACAGGATGACAAAAGTCCAGGCATCAAATGGCTACACAACGACTACACTGTTTTGAACGCAGAATTCAACATTCAACAGTCCATGTGGTCTTGCGTTTTCCAACAGAGGGTTCGAAACAGTGGAGAATATCTCGAGTTATAGTCTGATACACCCATCGGGATTGTGAACAACTTGCTACAGGATGGTTCACTAGTAGTAGTTGGATTAGGAACTATTTGATTATTCAATGGAGGAACCAGTCATCTTGTTGTATTACTTGCTGATAATCTTTGGTTCCTCTATTCACCTACTATCTGTGAATTGCGACGTATTTCTTTCCAAGTAAATGTCCATAAAACTGGACCGCAGTCAAAGTGACTCGAAACGAGGCAGTGAGTGCGGAGCGATAAAATGGGTTTTTGAAAGTTGACTGACGATGCGGTTTACCATGCCTCTCCGGACAACGTTATAACAGCTAGTGATATTTCTCTGTTTGATTCGTCCATATTTGTTCCACACGTCTAATGAAAACGTAAGCCAGTTGACTGCAAGACTTTGTCCCACAAGAAAGAAAGGTGAGCCTGAACTACCGCAGACTTGGTTTGCCAGAAAATACTCGCCAACATAGCAGATTATTCAGTGGCCCAAAATGTGTTCCGTTACCCATAAGTGTGCAACACGAGGTGATCCCTCCAGCCAAAGTGCACAGAAATGTGTGATATGAAGACCACATTCCATTCGCCTTGTGAAATTAACTAGGCTGTTTGACACACGGAAAATACATAGTATGAAGAAGGCAATATTGCATTTTGTGAAACCCAGAAGGATGTGAGCAGACGATTAGCTTACCATATAACCAGCAAGCAATTGCGATATCGAATAGAATCCACCGAATAGAATACTGCGACCGGAAGCCAATAATCTGTCTTCTATTCCGGCCAGGTTGACCCTATTCTAGGATGAATAAACTTGCTAAATGTTATGGTTGGAAATGATTTATGGAGTTTCTTTTGTAACATGATCAAACTTTCACTTTTAGAATGATCTTTCGAACAGATCTTTCGAATTTGAATAGCAGAAATCTTATTATTCCATATTTCGCGTTGTTATGTACATCAATTTGGATTTTGTTGTTATTTTGTACATCGAAAATTCATTGTCGTTATTCAGAATGAAACTAAAAAAATGTCTGCCAATTTCGGCACTGTCGTTGACGTTTCACAATCTTGTTACCTTTCATTCAGTACAAAATGGTACAAAAAAGTGTATCATTTTCACATAGGTGACCGCGGCCAACTGAGGGTTGCTAGAAAGAGAGAAGAGTGGTGACCGTAACTGGGAGGATCCAAACTGGTGAAATTTAGACTGAAACAACGATATTGGCTCTTTGATCACATGGTAAATTATTGCAGAAAAAAAGACAATCCCCCGGAGTATTCTTGCTGAAATTTTTACGTGAAATAAAACAGCTTTCTTCATCAAAGTTGTTCATGGAGATCAAATTATTTCTAAAAACTCTCCACTAGTACAATCAATTTTATCCAAAAGAAATTGCCATCGTGAGGATAGATGACGTAAAAAGAAGATGAAATTGTTCACGATAATTAGTCAAAATAGACGTGAATTGCATTCTTGTGGTTTGCGGACAAACAAAGCAGTTTCTCGAAGCGGAATGGAGTTACACCTCATAATAAAGCAATATTTCGCCCCCGCCAGTTACATTTTCCTGTTATACGAGAGTGAATTTTTTCACTTTCTCTTACTTTTAATCACAAAGAGAAAAAATAAAAATCGACTTGATTATCTCGTAAAAGCCTGTCTTAGATAGACACAATTCGTTTCCCCCAGGCGGTTTACTTGTCGGTGAAAAAATTTTTTATCGTTTCTCAGAATTTTCTAAACACATCTCTCACTTGGAAAAACTAGGCTCAATTATTTGCACTCGGTACGCTTTGATTCAGTGAAAATCGATTGGAAACAGTTTGTACAAGCAAAATGAAGCTGGAATTCAATTAGTTTGTTTTTTCTGAATTCCGTAGATTTGTTAGTTGGTTCTGACATGCGGATTGGTAGCTCTCATCAACCTCGTGGTCGGAGTTTGAAGTCGGGATAACCAAGTGACATGTTATGTTCACAAAAAAGTGGCAGCTTTTGGCCCGAACTTTTGAAACAAACAAGGTACGAGAGCGCAGCTACAGCTAGTGGTATTAATTTGAGGATATCATTACACTTGCCAAATGGGAGATATGTGAGACTGGGAACACCAGTGTTCTCAGTGATACCAGCACTGGACCCCCGGGTTTTATACATATTCCCGCAGAATTTACTGATGAGCAAGTTCACAACAATTCGCAAGACATGGTCAAATTTATGCAAATTACCGGGAACTGCACAGATGGAAAAACTGCTAGCCAGCCTTCCGAATCCTATCATAACAATTCCCTCTAGTTTGCAAATAGCTTCTTTGTTGTAACCGCATCCGGTTGTCCAACTGGAATGTGTGCAAGTTGGGAAGCTAACCAGTATTTTTTCATCATTAAATGAGGACTTCGGTTTTGGACTTCATTTATTCACCTTGCATCCTTTTTCTGATGGTAACTAGATTTTCAGTCACTTCCTAGATGAGATACGAGTATGCGCGATCCGGGTTCATTACTGGTCTCGGATGACAATAATTTAAATTGTTCAGTTCCACACATAAACAAACACGATTTTTTTGATTAGACTTGTTTCATTTACTTAATAAAATGCCTATTAGTAATTTTTCTGCATTTTCTTGTTCACTTCAGCGCATGCAATTTCTGGAGGGAGTTCCTTTTATAGTTCCTTTGTCAGCAAACCTTGCCTATCATTTTCACCCGATATGGATTTTCTTTCTGTCAAATTTTTCATTCTCGATAGTATCAAACAGCGAAGTTTTCCGATCCACCGTTGATTCCCATTTGGGGTGATGAAACCCGTAACGGAAGTTCCACACGGGTCAATTGTTCCACGTGAGGTTTATGCCATCCACTAACTGGGAGAACTCAGCTACAATTGGTGCATGTGTAAATGAGTGTGTGTGTGCGTGTGTGTGTGTACGCGTGTTTGGGTGTGAATCCGCGCTGAACTTCCTTCCACCATTCAAAAATGTTTGGTGACTGTCTATTTTACTGTCGCAACCCATCACTCCGAGGATTTTTTCATTGCAAAGGTGCTTGTGTGCCTGAAGAATTCGGAGTTTATTATCTGGAATATTTTCTATATCAAAAACGGTTAAAAATTGGGGGCAGATTTGAGAACAGAATAGTGACGCAGAATCTGCGTTTTACGGAGATTCGTCAAATTTAATTCACTTCACGGAGGCCTCCTATTCATCCGGAAGTTGTGACGAAGTCAATGACGCACAGCGTAGCCAAACTGGATTTATATTTAGAAAAAAGAAAACTCCGTTTTGCTCTGAGCGAACACATCTTTGGGAAAATGGGTCACTCAAGTGGATAGTTGGGCTGTTCGAAACTGCCATGTTAAAACAACGGCAGGCCAGTGCAGTGGCTGTTCCCAAAGTGACTCATTTTAACCTAACGTTACATTTCTATAATTTCCACATATTATTTCGGTTACAAAAAGATAATGAAAAACTGGTCAGTCAGCTACTACAAGAATTTTGCTCTAGATACAAGCAGGATTAATTCAGTCTGTAAAAGTTTGTCTTGCGAAAATTGATCTACAGGTTCACAGTGAAATTTTGGCAATCCATTCGAAAATTTGATTGGGTGAGTGAGTTGTTTTACTTTTGTAAATTCTATAGGCTGGCAGACTGAACGTATATGGTAGTAGCCCGGTCACGCATATAGTCTAGTAAAATGTACGCAGCTTTAATCTGTGGAACAAATAGGAGCAAACAGTTTCAGGTGCAGGCAAAATATTCTGTTCTTGTGCTTTGATGTGCTAGATGTTTTTGGAATGGTCATTCGAGAAAAAAAAGCAAAGGAGAACGCATTATTTATGATACGCTGAGATAAGGACAATCGATATCTCGTTTGATCTGCTCCATATTATGGTGCTGTTTTTTATTTGGATCAAAGTTGGCCGAAAGTTCTATTCTGTGGTTGGTTTTATCTTGAAATATTTATCACAAATTTGGCACAGTACGAACCCTGGTCGGGGTGGTATGGGTTAAGAAACAATCACGACTTTCGTAAAATGACAAATGCTTATTTGGGATTTGATTACTTAGGGACGGGATTTTGAAATTTACCAATTGATCGATAGGCCGCCCCCTTTATTTGTAGATTGAAATTTACTGTGGCATTGGCGGTTGAGAGTAATTTTCCGCCATTCTAATTCGTTTTTGAAGATTTTCACCTGGAGACAATGCGGTCCAGGTAACCGAGACAGGAGCTAGTAATGGTCTCACTTGACGGAATTCTGATTTGATGATATAAAATTCATATTAATTGTTTTCAATTTTTCAACCAAAATGAATTATTTCTCAAATTTTTTAAAGCTCCTGAATAAAATTTTCACTTGTCTTTTTGAATAGCGACGCTAGTTTTGTTCTCTCATCTGGAAAATCTGTTGGAAGTTTTCTGAAATTTGCTGTTGTCGCAAGGAACTTGATTTTGAGTACCAGCAGCCGCTTACATTCTTCTTTGAGTGCTGCCGTTAATTTGCAATAGAAGATTGCTCCGTTTTTGTTTATGCGAAATCCCGGCACATATCATTCTCTCGCACAATTGATTCTGCTTTAATCTGCCGGTCTGTCGGAGGAAAAATGTGTAAATCATGCCAGGGCACTCAGTTTCTGTTTGATAATCCGTTCACGTACTTATCGCTACTCCTGTCTGAATGAAATTAGTGAACGGGACTGAAAAACCTATGTGATGGTGCTGTCCAATGTTTGGATCTTTACGATTCCCCGAAAGGTAGTCCCGGTTTTGTTATTTTGCAGAACGGAGAATCCGTTTACTTTTTGCGTATCCCAAATTTGACAGTGCAAAATGCGTAATCACTTCATTGGTGACACGACAATAAACTGGATTAAGTAATCGGCAGGTTTCAAGGTTCATTTCACCAGGCGCAGTCAATTTTTGGATGCGTCATTGGCTCACATAAATGTTATTCCACACCGCAATGCTCGAATTAACTTTCCTTTTCATTTTCATATAAAGGATCTGTATGGGAGCCGGAAACGTGTCTGCTCTGGAACAGCACTATTTGTGTCTGATTGAATTTTTAACTAAAACTTGAGTTAGTTGCAAACCATAATGGTTAAACGGATGGGCTAGCGCTGTCATGGAAATACTTTTCATGGTTTGTGCTCTAGAAGGCAGGGTAACATGTCGGTGCCTAATGAAAGATTGAAAAATCCGTAACCCTTGGCAAAGACTGATGTGAAATCGCTTTTCAGGTCATCCTTAATGATGACAGACGCAGATAATTACTTACTCCAAAGGAAAACAATTCCATACTGGAGGTAGTTGACACAGGGGGAAGGTCGATCTGAAATGTCATTTGCAGTCGTGAATGTCCAGTGTTTTTTTCATTTTGAAAAGCACTAACGGCACGGGTGTGAATAGCCTGGCCGGTAAATGTAATTTTGATTCACTCCATCCAATCCATTTCTGCATCCCAACTGATTGGATAACTTCGTGAAAACTCCATTTCTGGGGCCGAGATTTTTGCCCAGCAGCGCACAGGCGCAAAGGTACGTGCACGAATCCAAGAGAACATGTAGCACTTCACCGTGGTTTGACTGCCAAGTAAATAACTTGGTCCGTCTATAATCGAATTTCAATTACCATCGGATTTGTGTGTCTTCTGGATCGCTTTCTGTTTCGCCTCATGCACGCAAATCCGTAGTTTGCATTCACAGAATGTGATTCTCACTACAGAAAACCAGCCCGTTTAAGTACAGGGATGGAAAGCAGTGACTGGAGCGGGAAATTCTCTTGGATGAACTGAAGTACGATGCTGCAGAATTCGTCGTTAGTACATCCGCATAAAGTAAAAACAGCTAAGTCATTTCCGCCTTTTTTCACTCACCCAAAATGCAGTATGCCCGTGCTGAAATGGGATTTTTTGCGGTCAGGTGGTGCCGTTTATAGGATTGTTATCCCAAGATGAATTTCCGGGGCAGGGTTATGAAAATCCGGTGATATGCCCGGCTAGACGTCGTTTTTTACTTGTATCGATGACGTACATCTGTGATATTTTAAACAAGCGGCTTTTATTCAACGTGTCAGTCTGTGATACGAGACACGGCATACCTCGTCCGGACTATCTTGAATGAAATCATTTTCTAGCTGAATGAGGACTTTGTTGTCAAATGACAGAATGTGACTATAAAATGGACAAATTTTCCGATTCTTTTTGCTGACATTTCTTATCAGATGCGATACGCATGGAGAAGAGGGTTACAATTTCGTTGCATTTGCTGCGAATAGCGAAAATGCGTTTACGATTACCGAAAGAATGAAATTACCGTTTTGGAAGTCGTTGAATATATACAAGTAAAATGTTGTATTCGTCAAGTTTTCGGGATTGGCATGCTTCTTAGACCAAATTTAACGTCAAAGTTGGCTTATCGACTGACCGTCATCCTCAATGAGGCCAATTATTGTCAGCCACGGCAAGTGGTTCCGCGAAACCAGAGGTAAACGGATGACCTAATTTGTAGCGTTGAGTTTCAATAAATCGTCGAAAACCCGTCCAGATGGCCTACCGGGTTCCTAGTTTACGTTCCATTTCGGTACAACGAATGTTCACCGGTGATCACACCTAACAAATTAAACAACTGGGTAGTACATACATGAATTTAATGATGAGTCGGACGTAGATGCTGCACGAAGAATCGTTGGGAGTGTGAGCCAAATAATCAGGCTAGGTCTTTTCATGGACATTTCAAGTGCATATGCATCAGGGAAATTATTATTATCCAAAATAGTTCCCGGGAGCTTGTGCTTTCATAAACACGAAAAATAATAATTTTCACTGCGATTATGTTTAATTTTCCAGTTTTCAAATTTATTTTTTTCAAAATGTATGAGGACAATTTTTGATTTCGTTACAGCTTTGATCTGATTTTTCACTCACAGGTCAGTAGTCAGGAAGAATAAGGACAAATGCATGATGAAATGTTTCGAAATTGCAACCGGAAATAAGGTTTGCTACCTTGTATTGAACAGCATTGCGAGAGACCTACCCCGGTTACTTGATCAAAGCAAAGTTTGGTTCGATTTCATGGTTTTTGTGCAATTATGTATGACGGTATTGAAGTGAAAAGATCAATTGCCCAACAGCGCATTTTTGTTCAGCAAATGGACTGTGAAAATAAACCGTGTTTAAAATCCAAACAGATCAAAGGAAATCTTTTGTTTAATCAATGTTGATCCATTTCCTGTTTACTAACGTGCAAACATTAGTGGTGTACACGGTTATGTATCGTCAAATGAAGTAAATTAAAAAAGTGTGTGTATATGCATATGTGTTCAATGGCTCCACAAATTCAGTAAATTTCGGCACACTAACTTTGTACACGAAATATTTCGCATTTTATGATCCTTCCAACTCCAACCTTGGGGGTAGTTTATAAAACAAACGAACAAACAAACAAACAGACGACTCACAGTTCCTTCGGGCCGGCACGTTGTCTGTATGTTCGTTCGTTGGTTGCTGTGGGCGCCCGGAAAGCAATCGGTGGTAGTTCTTGGGCTTTCCGTGCTTGGAATGGAGTTGAAAATTAACAGTTTGTCTGCGCCAAAATTGAGCGATTTGAAGTGCATTGTCCTGATTTTGTTTACTCTACCAATGTCGACCGGTTTTTTCATCAAGACTTTAAGAACCATAAATGAGTTTGGAACTTTTTACATTTTCTTATCTTCTTGCCATCTTGACTGAGGTTGGTAACAATTAGAGCCGCAGAATTTGTGATCGCAAAGTGAAAGCTGGAGAAAATCTGATTCTTTGTGCAAAATCGTCTGTCCAGCGTGGCTCGTGCTTTAACACTATCTGGGATTTGGCCGCCTTGTGCATAGATGTTGACGCAACTGAACTTTCATCATTTATTTTCTGTATGCCTTCACAAAATTCCTTCCATCTCCTTCCGCTTTTATGGGCGGTATCACAGAGGATAAGCAAAACCAGATGACATCAACGCAGCATGATGTTGGGATTTGTGGGCGCTGCTCGGAACTTCCACGAGGTTACTGGGCCTAAGACATCAAGTATCATCACAACGGTCAGGAGCATTAATGACTTACGCATTCGGAAATGATCCCGGGGACATATTCAATCACATTCTTTAGGTGGAACATTCAACGCGAAGCAACTTTTTCGTCCCCAGCTGTGGAGCCTAGATAATAAGCTTATCTTTATTTCTTAATCGATTCGTACCATTGTAGCCTTGGTTACAGCATGTCTGCTGGAAGTTCATGAATCGGCGATGCCCGACGTGCTCACAAATGTGATTCAGATACAGGAGAGTCCGAGGCTGACTTTTAGGAATTCAGTTAAGCGTTGTTTCCGTAAGCACGGTCCAGATTACTTGATATGGACAACTAGAGGTAGTATGTGTGACTAGTTGCTTCCGAATGGATAATTGGTGATTTGCTTACAGCCAGCCAAGAACAGTAAGTATTTATTGGAAATCGTAACCATTTGATATCAGGGGAAAATATTCAAATGTTATTACCGGTGTTATAGAAAAATGTGCTTTGTTGACAAAACGTTTTGATTTTAATGAGATAAGATGAACATAAATCATCAGTAGTCATGTTTCCCTTGATTGCTCAAAGCTTCACACAATGTTTTCAATATCACATTGGTAGGGGAGAGTTTGGCTGTATAGTTTTCTGTTGGATATCCGAATTTTAAATTCAAATTTAAATTTTGATGTTTGACTGATTAGTGTTACCTTGAGGGAACTCATTTTCTGAAGCCGACATCGAAGTATAAGGGTTAGAACAGTTAAAAGTTCATATGGAAAATCACAGTGATTTCAAACTTTGTATACTGGTTACATAAGAAACAGTCGTTTTTTAACAAAATTTGACAACCTCTGAATCTGCATAAGGCACGAAGTTCAATAACCAGACAAAAGGATTTTCAATTTGTTTACCACACTGGTTTGATTTAAATTTCGCGTCTAATACAAAACCCTCGGTTTGGTATATCGATTTGAATGCCATGTATTAATAATTGAAATCAGTGAAAATATTTTACCCAAAATTACTTTTCTTTGGGAGTTATGCGCGGTGCACAGGTTAGGAAAACAAATATACGCTCAAAAAGGAATCGCCGAAATTTTATACTTTTCAGTAAAATTCACGTAAGTATTTTCCTCTGTTGGATACAAACATCGCAATAGCTAGCAACAAAACACATGCTTCTTAATCCTCATTTTCCGTCCAAGGAAATGCAGTCTGTCTTGCTTTTTTTTCGCTCTTTTCATTAATGATGATGTTCTTTGACGGAAGTCAACACGAAAGGGTCTCAGTGTTTTGGATTGTCGAGGTCGCTTTGGTAGAAATTTTGGTTGGAATTTTCCCCGGATCTGCAACAAAAATGATAACCAAATTTTTCCAAAGGCATGGCCAATATTTTTAACTAATTATCAACGTCTCACAGTCAGCAAAGTTGACCCGGAACACTTAAATCAGAACATCAAGGAGAATTACGCATGCGTCTCCCCATACGGTCACAGGTTGACAATTCAAAAGTTTGTGAGTTTGATTTCATGAATCACAAGAAAAGTGCCTAAAATTTCGCTCTAGCACCAAGATTTACACCTATCACTAATAATTATTTCTGATTATTGGCCCATGTAAAATCTATTCCAATGTGAAAGAAGTACCTTTAGGGCATTGGCTAATGTTAAAAATTGGCAGAAGATGTCTTTTAAAAAATCATCTGTAGTTTAGTTAGAATTTTCGGTCACGCAACCCACAAAATGCTGTCACTTATTTTTCTTTAAGTAAGTCTTCTTCGCATTTTCTGCTTTCAAGTGACCTCTCGTTGGTGACCAAAGTATAGTGAATTGAAACGTTCGTGATTAGACTCACGCCATGTATAGATAGAGAAGGACTGCGGATGCTTTTGTATTCGCCCTCCGCTTGCTAATCACACAATGTGAGCATCGAAAACAGAACGAGGCTTATCACAGAGATAAGCTTTACCCTAGTTCAGAGTAGATTTGTGCATCTGTTTGGCTGGAAGGATAAGTTAGGATCAAACAAAAAGTTTGCACAACATGGCAGAGTGGATGCCCGGCTAGCTGCTGCCGGAATACAAAGAAAAAGCTCTTGCAGGAACCGGTCACCTCTCCCCACCATAAATCCTGGAGTGTTTTATGAAAAAATCTTCCCGGTTGTTCCAATTTCGACTCGCTTTAACCTACTCCAACTTTTGGTTATTGTATTCATACTCGAATAGGTGACTGTATTCTACGGCAAGAGCAAAGTTCTATTGCGGATGCTAATGCGATTGCCACATTCGACACTATCTTGAATTTTAAAGTATGGGAGAGGAGCACGTTTAATTGCAAGACTAATTCTTAATCCAGTTGAAAGTGATAGCAAACAGACGGGAATTAAAATTTTCGATGAGTTTGAAACCAGGTGTGCAAATTATGTGCGGGGTGATTTCGATAAGATTCCTTTCATGGCGTACACCTCAAGAACGGTTGGTTTAGAATAAAACCAACTAACTTGAAGTCATCAGACAAAAAGAACCATTCTCTTATTTGTCAGAAATTTTAGGAATCGTGGGTAACCTATTGTTTTGTAATACCTTAGCTGACTTTGAAATTGGACGCTCAAATGTCTAACCAAGTCCATGAGTAAATGAATTCAAAAATAACAATTCATTTCGTTTTTTTCGAAGTTTGGTAAGTCCTTGAATACAGAAATTGTTGTCTTTCCAACCGTGTACACAAAACCTGGGCACAAATGGAATGACAATTTGCAACGAAAGAAAAATACTGCAGAAAAAAACAGATTTCGTCGGAACATTGCTTGCAATTGGTCAACTGGATCATTTGGTCGTCCAAGGGAAGAAAATTACGATTTATTAGAATTTCTATACCCAGAATTCCGCATCACAACTCATTCTACCAGAAAACTTTCTTTATAATAAGCTCAAACCATTGCGTGGCTTTGACTAGTGGCAGACACGTGTGTGCGTGCGTTTGTGTGTTTGCGTGTGTGTTTGCGTGTGCCTCTGTTCATCTGCCTGCAAGTGAACTCGAGTGGGCTCGTTCCCCCTTATGGCTTGTTTGCTTGCATGCACTTAGTTGAGGCAGTGAGGTGGGCTGCGTATAATGCCAACACCGAGAATACCACATCACGGTTGGAGTAAATCAAATTAGGTTGTGGTGACCTGCCACGGAAGGGTGATTTATTGTATCTTATTCACCCAGAATGAGTTTTATAAACAAATTAAGAAGGAGTACACGACAACGAGTCAGCCAAGGGGACCCCCGGGAACATTGACAAAGAAATGAAGTGCGCATGCGACCCATTCAACGCAGGGAGCTCTGATTTGAAATTGGCGTTTTCAGTGGGCACTCTTTTTATAGAACAACTTATATCTCATTAAGTTACATTCGCCTCACTGGTCTCGAACAATAATACACTGATTTTGTGTTAACGCAAACTATATTGTGCCGAGTAGGGGTAACAAGTAACAACCAAAATTCGTTCATGAAATCTAAATACCATGGGAACATTTCTTCCGGTGACGACCTCAAGTCTCCAGTAGGTGCATCCTGGAATTTAATGGTTCAATCTATTTATGCTGTGAGTACATTTGGCAGAGTTGTCTCGATTGCACCGAGAACAATGTGACCAACTGAGTACAACTGAGTGCAACTGAGAATGGATAACACTTTTTCACAGCTGGTCAAAGAATTTCGGTATGAACTGTGTTTGGGAATCTGTTACAATGGAATGCATAGTCTGATTAGATTTAATAATACAGTCCAGTAGTTCACCTTTCGTTCTTGATCATCCCCGGGGTCATTTTACCGGCAGATAAGAAAAATTCTTAAATAAACATGAGCTGTCATTTCAAAACCAATGCTCATAAATGCCCCAACTACCTTCTCGGGATATTGATGGTTTCTTCCACGCCGTGCGTTTCATCTGCTAGATCTTGCAGAATTGTAGTTAGTGAAACATCACGATTTTTACTGCCTTCACACTGGAAATCTCTATACCTATCTAAAGAAGACTTAAAAGTCATTTACAATCGTGTACTGAGAATAATTCCACGGCAACGCTAATAGCAATCGAGTACACAGAATATAAAACAACAATGCTTGGCATACCGATGAAATATACCCTCTTCCGATTATGGCATGAATGGTCGTAGATGTCCTGAACCCGACTGTCCCTGATCTTTAATCTTGTAGCAGAACTTAACCAAAGTTCCGTTGCTTTGGTAAAGTCACAGACATACTCCCCGAAAGATTGAAGTAGAACATAATTTTGTAAAATTGTGTAAAAGCATTCTGACTGATCCTTCCCTGTCAAAATTAAACTAGTAAAATTGTTCTAATCGTAGCTGTGCGTGGCAAGCACTCCTGGACAAATTGGTGCGTTGGTAGAACCAGACAGTTGGGGGAAAATTATAGTTAAGTCGATCGAGCTAAACTTGATGAAAGTTCTTCCAAACCTTTTGACTGCACCGCGGAGAAGCTAACCTATAGTTCATAATCCAAGGTGAGACGAAACGAGTCTCGTGACCGGACAAAGTGTCCATGGCAAGTAGACCCGGTAGGTTTTCGGTATCATGCCGAAAGTGCCGCGTCATTTTCGGCTTAGTGCTGAAATTTAAAATAAAATACTTCAGATGCTCCCAAGGTAAGTTTACTTTAGTCTGTAGATTAATAATTTCAAATAATTCAACTATTTTTCCAACCTTTTTTAATTATCTTAATTTGTTTATTAGTTTATTGTGTTCGGCGATGCCTGTAACATGATTATTCTAAACGGTACTTTGTGCTAATGTTAAAACTCATCCAAATCAGACCATTATTTGTCAGGACGGAATATAAAACCTAAGAATATGGATCGTGATTATAGAAATCGTGAAATAATTTAAAATATAACAAGCAAATCCAGGGTGTCTATGCAAATCTTGATACGGACTTCACAGACCAAACACGAGAATGCGTCGGTGAATGCACTTCGTGTTGCTGGTGCAAGTGTGGGGGGGGGCGGGCGGGGTTGCCGGAAAACTCAAGTGAATATCAGTAAACATTTAACCACCCCATGGGTAAGCGTTTTTGCTAATATTAACCAAAGTTAGATTGACAAATTGCATACAACAGTGCGATCATAATGCAAGTAACCATGTATCAACCGTTTAATCGTACGTAATTTTCACATTCATAAGCGACGGAAAACCAGTCAGCATCGGTGTTTTATGTATTTCACCCAATCATACTCGTCAGTTCGAGTAGAGAATCAATGACGACAACATATACGTCCATGCAATCCATTTTTCCTCAACAGTAGGTGTCGACTTCTGGCTGACGTGGTTAGTTTGTCATTGGGAATTGAACGGTAAAATGTCAGTGATGAGGATCAGTCAAAAGTCTCGCGCACAAACAACCATTTTGACCGTTTACGTGTGACTCGTTAGATTGATGTGCAGTTATTTTCCATTGTTGATTTCAGGGAAAATGTTTTCCCTGGATTTTTACTTTAGCACCAGTGCATCCCATTTTTCAATGGAGGGTTATCAATGATTATCAGATTTCCTGTCTGATATCAGATGAGTAACCCTCCATCCTGTGAATCGTTGGAAGAAAGCCTCTTTCGAGCAAAAGTACTTGTGTTTTCATATTCCGCCTTCATATACAATCACTAATATTAACAGAAGTACTGAGAACCATGAAGCTACAATTAGTTGCGTCAAAGGTAACAAACAAACGAGTTCTATTCCGAAAAGAATTCTGGTCATTAAAAATAAAAAAACTGTGCATTAGAATATGAACACGGCCAACGGGAATAATAGGGCTAAGCTCAGTCAATTCCAACAACCCAATGGCTACTACAAAGTGGAGTTTGCCAAGTACAAGGAAATAATCGTCCGGGTGATCAAAAATGAGTACACCTCCAGAGTGAATAAGTTAAGTGCCGGCTTGACGACTATTCCAGTGACAGGTGCACAAAATAATTAAGATCGAAATAAGAAAAGTGGCCAGTGGAAGTGGTAAGGAAACGTGAAATGTGAGGTCACCGTGCATTACCGTGGCAACAACACTGACGCGTTTCTCGATAAACTGCTGCAACTTCAGGATAATCCTTTAAGAAACAGAATGCGTTTTCGCGCTAGCCTCAGTTTTCTGGATCCTAGTGACTACATCCTGCTACACTCACTGCTCAACTGCTCACCACTTTGGGATCTTTTGACATTATATTGTCAAAAAAGCTGATCTATTCACTTTTTCTGCCTCAGCGGTCGGTTAACTTCATCGAATACGCGATAGCACGATGAGAACATTGAGTACTGGTGTCAAAAAAGCTAAGGTAATCTGTGCACGTAAGCCATTAAATTAAGCTGTTCAACTAACCATTTCACCCATTACATTTGACCGCTCCTGAGGCATTAATCTTCAACCCTAATAGGGTAACAGCTAAAGAAAAGATATGTGATACGGTTTTCCGAAATAATAATAATTATTCCTTTGTAGTAAAACAGCATGAACCTAGGCATGGCCTTCGATGTGACATATCAACAACTATTTCGACCACACTGTATTGGTGATCAATAGAAGTTCACATGAAGACAATTCACATAGCGCACCGGGATTTCCATACACTGCGAACCGAACTCTGTTCTGATACTGTTATTTAATGTGCTAAGCTTAAGAGTTCCTCTAGTTCTCTACAAAATTTTTACAAACCTCCGATTTAACCTCGATGATGTTCCCAAGTCAACGGGGTCAACTATTCCAAAATTTTCTTGCCCTATTCGTTGGCCGTCCCTTATGAATGGGAGCGCGAGTGTTCAAATCACCAGTAAAAAGCGCCAAATATCGAGACAAGTCTGACCCACCGCATTGAAAACTTTGGATTTAAAATTTGGCCAAATTCCTCTAATTTCATTTCAGCTCCACTGGTGGTCGATGTGCTCAGACCGCAGTGACTGACTCGTGTCAGTGTGGAAACGTCATTCTGACAATAAATGAGCGCGTTAATGGGCGAAACGTTTCCGCAATCCTCTCCTACTTTTTCCCACTCGTTTATTTGCATGCAATAATGCAGACGTCTTTCTGAATACCCACAAGCACGTTCTTCATCGAAACATTTTGAGTGGATTGATTTGAGGGCCGCATTTTGCTTTCAAAATGAGTTTATCAAATGTTTATTTACAATCATCGAATCTTAGGTTGTCTTTTAGATAAGAGAATATTCGCTGTTTTTGCTGGAGTACAAAGCACAGGCCCGGCGGGCACTCCTATGAAGCGATTGGCATAGCAGATGAATTTTCTGGTTCGTTTTAACACAATCTCGACGCTTTCCCCGAATTTTATCCTAATTTCTTTTCAACTATAGTTTCTACCTCCGGAAAATTTATCGACTTGTGGTGGAGGTCATCTTTTATTAAACGGGAAAGATGATAGACAAAATGATTAATTGATGAGTACGATGAAATTCAGCTTACCTACACAACACATAAGGTGTCTACCAATGAGCTGGGAGGACATAGATTAAGCAGATGCGCCGTTAAACCGAAAATTTCCCAAGTCACTTATTAGAACATTCTTTGTTATTGAGACCGCGTGGGGATTCAACAGGAGGGAACAGCTCGGAGACAGGTTAAGACATTTCATGTTATTTAGTTAATTATATTTGTCAGAATATCTGATTCCGAAAAAGTTATTGCAATGTTAACAATCAGCGTGCAAGAAGCGAATCATTTCTCGTCTTCCATTGTCGCCTTCTGTTGCCACTTAGCAGTTACACCTTCGGGAATGACTCATCCCGACCGGAATAGTAGTGACATATGCGTGTTGTTTCAGCGGTCTGTTATACAAGTAATGTCAGAACTAAGTGGAAACCGTGTGTGGGGTTGCTGACACGAAGCAAATGACGAACAAGCTAAACGGGGTTGGATAAGATAAAGGCCCTCCATGAAAGTCGAAGCTGGAGCACCGTGATTAGAAAGCGTATAGCATTAGTTCGACTAACTTTATTTTGTTATGAACTGAGACGAGGAGCAAGTGGTCGTAAAATAGAAAATCCAATTAGGCGCCACCCTTTTTCTTTTGATTTTTATTTCCTTTATTACTGAAATAAGAGTGTAAAGCAATTTTCAGGAAGGGGGCCGCGGCCAGCAGGGGGCTGCTAAGGGGGAAACTTGACCGATGGTGGGAGGATTGGAACTCGCGACCTTCACGTCTGAACGCCACGACCTTGTCCGTTTGGCCACCGCCGGATTGGGAAGTGCAAGCATCTTTGTAATATTGGTGGTATAGTTTTATATTCAGGGGAAGAGTCCATTGTTCAGCTGCTTGTCACGGACAGAAATCAAGCGAAAACATATGGATTTATTGCTGGTTAGAATTTATTCGAACGATCTAACTGTTGGCGAATGGAAATAACTACACGAGTAACTATCCAAGTGTTTACATACTTATCTATCTATCTGTCAGTCTATCCACCTGTGGATCTCTAAATTAATCAAACAATCTGCCTATCGATCCATTTTTCTTTCTATCTAGTTGTCTTCTGGCAATGCTTCTGATTTTGGTAAGCTCAAGGAAGCTATGTCAAATTTTGAACTTTGTCGTCTCTACTGATCGACTGATCAGAATTCAAGATAATCTTCCATATGAACGCGGTTTTTATTCAAATTTCCTTAGTTTCGGCAATATGCAAACATTTTCCGAAACCCTCAGCCTACAAAAATTCTAATTGCTCGCGGTATAACTGGATAATTAACGAGATTGAATGTGTACTTAACAAAAGGAAAATCGCTGCATACTTGACCGGAAGAAATAGCAAGATTTGGCCCTGTCAGGTTCCCGCTCTGGAGTAAGAAATTTGGTGGCAAAGAGTAAACGGTTTTATCATTAACCTTGCGTCACTCACCGTAGCAGGTACTACTTATGCAGCTGATATTGACAACGCCCTGCAGTGTGACCATTTTCGTATCACCGGGTATTTATTTCCCCTGAGAAATGTGGACCGTGCTATCCAATTTCTACAGTTAGCTTTCAACTTTTGAAATAGTCTAGAATTCGTGAATGTGCCCAGTTCATGTAACACCCGTAAGTTCTTATTTTTATCGACTCTAAATAAAACTGATTACTTACAGGGCCAAATTAGGAAATAGGATGATTGTCGACTTTTAATTAAAAATACTTTCATTTCAAGTGAATCTTTAGTTTTTACAGTTAACCGTTTAATATCAGAGTAAATACCGTAATTTTTTTCTACTCAAGAACAAATGATATGAACATCTCAACATGAAATGATTCTGAATTTCTCTAGGGCGCCTAACAAGAAAACGTCCGTGCAAAATATTGTTTTTCTATGCACCCATAGTTATTTTGCATGTCTTTAAGCCCACGCAGAAACACACTAGGCAACGTGTAAAAACTGCTTACATCTGTGAAATGTTGTTGCATATATTATTCTGGCTATGAGAAATAGGTTGCCATCACGGTCACTGCTATCAGGAAAGTCGTTCATTGTCATCCATTATCCGCTGAATTTGTGTCTTATCACCTTGTGCACAGCAGCTAATCTAGATTAGATTTCGTATCGAATGGTCAATGGGCTTGCGGACCACGTCACTCGAGGAACTGGTCGAAAATGTTAGCATGTCAGCACCACCGGTGAATAATTCACCAAATTCTGCTCGGCCGTCCTTTTGCCAATCACAAACAACCATATGGAAAAGTAATTCAACCGACCCACGAGATAAGTAGAAAGACCGGAGTGATTTGTCCGTACCTAATAGTCACACTTCTCACCTGGTGACGGTTTGCAAAACAGGTGAAAACGAAAAAAAATTATTCCAAGTGAAATCTGTTTCAGCACTGGCGGAACGCGAATCCTGGAACCGAGTCTTATTGAACATTTTTGGTCCTAACTATTAGATTCGGATTGCTCCAGAGCCAAGAGGCAAAGGAATTTAGATTTTCCTTATTTGTATCCATTTTTCTGTTCTCTGAACATATTCCATTCGTACCGGAAAAGAAAGGTAGCCTAGATGACATCAAATAGGACACTGTCCGATAAGTCCGCGTGATTGTGGGTACACTGTAATCGGTGCTTTCCTAGTGACAGCCCATTCTTCTTGAGTCGCTGACAAAAATGTACGACGCTCAGGTGTTCGTCGGTTCAGTCCGCTAACTGGGACGACGAGGTTGGAAACGAAACAAGCGACATGCAGATGTTTAGCGCCATTAGGAAATCACATTTCCACACAATTCGCATGAAATTTCACAAACGAACTTCGTGTGATCTTGCGAAGAGACCGTTTGATTTACTTAGTTATTAATTTGACTACGTAAAATCTGGTTTTTCTAACCATTGCCTTAATAAATTTTCATTTCCTTAAACAAAACGTCAGAAAAATTGGAGAAGTGGAAGATGAAAAATGTTTTTTTCCATGCTGCTACAATTTACACTGGAATACTCACGCCTTAATTGATAACAAAACTGACGGTTCGCGAGGAAATATTCCAATTTCTTATTCAGAATACGGCGAACAGAAATACCGGCTCCGTTGTTGATTATCGCAGCTGAAACAACTTAACATCCTGTATTTACTGTACAGTAATTTCATACATTAGGATTCGAGAAAAAACCATACGTGGTATCCGAATTATAGCCAAACAGTGACACGATGATGGTTAGAATGCCTCGAATAAGCTACACAGATCACCTGAAGTGATAGACAGTAAGACGAAACTAGACATTCATTCATTTGTTCGAGCATCTTTAACAAACCACACGTTGCAATTGTATATTATTATGAATAATAATAATATTATTATTATATATTACTCTTCCCTGCTACGTCATTCCGTTAGCAGTTTTCCAACAACCTGTCTAGATTCGCAATAGAAACGGAAATTTCAGCTGCTCACAACCACCGTCGTTGGATTCGTGAAGCAAAAAGCAAGGAATCAGACAAGCAAAACGCTTGGGCAAAACTGCAGCTTTGCAAAGTTCTAAGTTAATAATTAATTAGTTTTTTTTGATAGGATAGGTTTTTATTGTCACATGGAGAAAGATTCAGCAACGAAAAACGACTCTCGGATGCTTCGTTCTTTGTCTACTGTCATTCAGGGTGCGACTGAAAATTTTACTTGGAAATCATTTACGCTTTGCAAGTATTTTCTTTTGAAAAAATCTGACTTTCCTTTTACAGGAAACTTGATTTCATTTGTTCTTTTATCCGGATAGAATCTGGCTGGCTCTTGTACATCCCGAACACTATCGATTTGTTTTATTTAATTAATGCGCAAGGAATCCTTATTTCTTGGCTAACATTTGTCCTTTCGTTTAATACTATAAACAGACATTTGGTTTTCCCCGGTTAGCGGTGCCACAGTAGAAAAACTTGCCTTCTGTCACTTATCGAACATTAGACAAATAACTTCTTTGTGGAATCAGCTTTCCTTGTTTAAAGGTTGCTACCCGAAAATGTGCAATGTCTAAACATTTGGTTACTTCAATGAGAATTGGGTGAAGTGGCAAAAGCAATCAGGTTCCTTTGGAGGCATGTATAAACCTATTGTTCTCACCAGTAGGATGTCTATATAATAAGTGGCATGAGAAATGCCGTTACGTCGTTTGCCACACCTAGTCATTTATCCTTGGCTACCTCTGAAGTAAAGCAGTATCAGTGCCCTATATCTTTTTTTTAAAGAACAAAGATGAACGCATACTGACAACAAATCTGCATTATTTCGCGTGCTTTTTTGCGGCGAACATTGTCCACAAACAGTGTCTACAACTGGTGCTAGGGATCTTATTACCGGTTCTGCACCCATTCCGTGGATATCATTTAGGGCAATTGGTTTCCATCTTATAACATGATGCCGACTCAAGTATGAGCAACTAGAAAATTGCTTTGAATAAACCTGGGGAGGTGTAAACCCCTTAACAGATCAATTGAATTTAGAAAAATCCAAACAGAACGTGGAACAACTATTTCTTGTGTTGTGATAAATACGGTACCTCCAGTGAGAAAGCGTAAAACCACAACAATCCAATAAATGATAACCATTTGACAGTGATTCGTCTCTGGCAGGCTATGGATACCGGGAAAGCACAGAACCAAAGGAGACATTTCATCTAAAAATGCGGAACAGTGAAGTACCAAGTAGCGACCATCCTCGTGCTCATCTGGGAAAACCAAAGTTCGAAAACAAAAAAGGGTCTACCTCGACTAGGGCAAAAAAATGCACGAGAAGAGTAGAACAATTGTACAGATAATCACGGGAGAGGGTCGTTCATGTCGATGACTAAGCGTCCCTTTTCAACGACTGCAATGTGGCCTGCTCCTCGCCGACAACATCACAGTGGCCACCACTGCCTTCTTTTGAGGTCTAAGAGCTATCTACTGAGCATATGTAAACAATAATCTGGATAACGAAAGTGCCAAGAACTGCCGGACATTACAAATATTGTCACCTTTTTAATCGAAGTTATTTGCAGAAAGTGTTCGTTTTGTTATGACACCCGAATGTGTAGTGTATTTCCTTTTCTGTTATTTTAGTGGTTTTCTGTGAGAAAGAGAGGTTTGTTTAATACCACGAACAAGCATTTTATGTATGCACACAACTGTGTTCTGAGGACACCTGATGATCGGTTGTTCACCTAAGTGAGTCACTGTATTATCGACTACAAGCATAATAGTTGTGACAATGTGAAGAAACGTTTTCGGGCACAGTTTTACGTTCAAACAAACTTATCTGAATTGGTGTATGTACACGTCTTTGCTGAGGTGTCTGGCTACGTCACTGTTTGTATGTGAATGTGTGCTCGCGCGAATTTGTCTTTTTCGTCTCGTAGAGAATGACCTGCACTGTTGACTCATCAGTGTATGATAATTGAATTGGTTGTCAGACACCTCGTTCACAATGGAATGGGGTGGGAGGCCGAGAATTGGATAGTCTGGTACGAACCGCATATCAGTCCCGATTTCCCTAATGTGCGAAGAACCTCAGGTACCGTCTACCACAACCTTCAATTTGATTAAAATCCAACCATTACCGAAGGATGTCAAGTTTTTGTAGGAACCGAGCGAGTGAAACATTCGGTCTTCGAAGTTGGTTTACATTTGGACCAAACAGCCGGAGTGGATATAAATGGCACAATGGATGGCTACAAAGAGATGTTGAGCAAACCAAACAGAACGAAAATTGTTTAGCGATTAAATTCGAATTGCATTCGTTTTGAAAAGATTTTCGCCCCATTTTTCACCAGTCGTGGAAATTTTCATTTATTCTAATCAAACTATTGACAATAATTTCACATACTCGGCCGAATGAAGATACCAACTTCAGATTCTCTTAGGAAACGGCTTGTGAACTGATCGATTGCCAATACTACACCCAGCAACTGATGCCGTCTGGTAATCGGAAATTATCCATTCGACCTGGATGACTTGGCAGATTTTTAGGTTATACGAATTAAAAATCACTCATGCACTGGTCTTAATCTAATCCAGTGAAAATACGGTTGTAACCAGTTTATGAATATCAACCAGATAGTCCTAGCAGTCTAAAAACTTTTATCATTTCAAATGATTAGAAAATAGGGATGATCAATTCTTGCCAGTAACATGAAAATCTCATTAAAATTCAATTCACCAGTGGGCAGCGGAGTGTTCTGTTCGCAAAAAGATTTTTCATTTCAATATTTATTCACCTGGCAAGAAATATTAGAACTTTGACCTATTCAAAGTTTCATTTATAACGGGAGTCCTAAGCATGGTTTCAATTTACTTTCTATATTCTATTCATTTTTTTGATTTGATCTCGTGACACTTCGCTTTCTTTCTGTTCTATATCCAGTTTGAATTATCAAAAATTTAATCCGCTCCGCAAAATACTGCAGCTTTTGCTAACCTGTTTTATTGCAATGAACCATACTGTTGCCCTGACTATTGAATTGTCATTTTCATTTGTGACTAGCAATGGTCAACCACCTCATCCCAGTCTGCTATTGGCCTAGAGTGACATTGGTTTTCCCCGCCAACGACTGAAGCAGTCTCAATGAAAGACCAAATTTGAGGTTTGTTTGAAAAGTCCAAGCAGTTCTCACGATGTTTTACCACGATGAATTCGATGTTCAATATTTCGGATTGCATCTTTGTTCTGAGTATTCATCACTGAAAATTGAACAGAATATTCTTAGCATTTACCATTGGTTTATAAAAAATATTGTCTTCATGCGGTGAAAGTCACTGAGTTTCTCAGCTTATTGTACATGCAAATCAACGAACAGCTGAGTGTTGATAAAATTTTTTGTGAATTCCTGTTTTGAAAAAGCAAAAGTTCTGAAACATTCGAGGACTTTTGCAAAATGGCTTTGTTAATAAGTCCAAATAATATCCGGACCAAACGACGTAAGGAGTGTATCGAAAAATCGATGCGCCATGTATTGGTTTTTATTGTGAATGATATAATATTAATAACACAGCGTTGTTGGTAGATGTAATGCGCCAACGTTTCGACTACCGTGGGTAGTCTTTCTCAAGGCAAGTTTTACAATTTGATTGTAAAACTTGCCTTGAGAAAGACTACCCACGGTAGTTGAAACGTTGGCGCATTACATCTACCAACAACGCTGTGTTATTAATATTATATCATTCACAATAAAAAGTCCAAATAATGTTCATCAAGCGTAAGTCATCAAATGGGAGAAAAGCGGTTTGCTCTGTACCGAAATGTGGGAGTTAACGCACCGAAAGGGCATCACTTGGAACGAAGCTTTTTTTGACTGAATCTGTTACAAATGAATCTGATCGCACATGAAGATGTGTACATTCCATGCTCAAATTTGCATGCTATCATTCGGAGTGGAGACAGCATACTTACTTTTCGCAACTTGTTTCAAGGAAATCTCGGATTGTAATGAATGAAAACCAATTCATTTGTTTAGAAAATTCTTCGTAGCAATCAAAATCATACAGCATTGTTGTTCCTTAAGGCCAGTTTAATTTAGCACATTGCATCTCGCCTAAAACTTAATTCGATCGAGTGAAACGAACAAAAAAATGGACTCACCGGCAATCCGGTGATTCGCAGAAGCAGACTACATGAAATAAAAACGCACAAGAAATTATTTGTTCTCCGCTAGCGCTTACGGATAAACAATTTTAGGTTAGCTAATGCACAGCAGAGAATAATGACTGGCATGTTGCCTGACCTGTGTTTTCAACAGTTGTGGATAGGACTAACATTTTCAAACTCCGATTTGTTGTATTAGCTGAATTGCTTCCAAAATAGTCAAAATGGTATGTACTAAATCTTTGCACAGGACAAAACCACTGGGTCGTATGAAATGTCCCAACCTTTAGTGCGCATTTGAACACGCCTAGTCTGCGCCTATAAGTAACAGCAGGCATTATTGTGCCTAAGCATTAGATGCACGGATTCTGCACAAATAAAACATTACTCCTGTAATTCGAACAAATGGATCTGATAAAAGAAGGAAACTTAACTTGGAGCGAAACTAACCGACCGAATAAGCAATCTTGCCATCTTCCCTGGCCTGCTATTGGTTTTCGCCCTACTGAGAATGTCATTTGCCACGGCCGAAGGATTGATATAATAATTGACTATGCACGTGACCATTCACACTTGGATCAAAATGACATTTTTCCATTTAGCAACTCCAGTTAGAATTCCGTCCGAAAAACAAGGGAGGTGTCATCATACACTTGTTGCTTTCATTCCATCTTTCACGCATATCTGGCAAAATTTGTGTGCATTCGCCTAGTCTTTTCACGTAGAATGTTCCCCTGAGTATTACTGATAGACGGAATGGCACATATGAATTCGTTGTTGACGGCTTGGAAAAGGTGATTCATTCAACGGATAGCGTTTACTTGTAGGAGTGCAGACGTACAAAAGTAATAATGTTATTTAGAAATACAATTTATACAAATAATTTTCCATTTAGTTGAGTCTCGTATTAAGTCAGTGTTTGAATTTAACTCTGTTTTGTTTTGTAGACAAAGTATTTTATTAATTCGAGAAAATTTTCAACTCAACGAGGATTGGTGATGATCTGGTAACGACTGTGGAAATGCACCGCGATGAACAACTGTTGTTTCGTGACCATAGAGTTAATGAGAAAATTAGACAAATTAATTTGGGAGTACCCGGCATGAGCTATTATTCCGGTGAAAGCCCCATGAATGGAAAGTAATAACGTATGACTTCCCTGAGGCTAGCAACGTTGGGATCGACTATATATTCGATCCGGGTTCAAGCACTGTTGAAAAGTCGATTTTGAAGACAAAATCCCAGTAAAATATGAACTTGCCGTCTCCAGAGGATAGACAGCGCTCGTAAGACAACCAAGCACTAGATAAAAAAAATAAAGTCACTTTCCAAGTTGTCAGTTCATCAACCTAATAACAAAACCCTTTTTTTGAACGCAAAGGAAAGTATCTACCCAAAAGGATGTGAAATAATTTCTTGTCACCTAGGTATACATTTGGTTTGGAAATTTTCGGAGCTCACAATTCAGTGAATTGTATTGCAACAAGCCATCGCGCTGATTCCGGTTTATGAACAACAAATCGAACCCTGATGATAACGTCTTTGTGCCAATTGTATTTGCAAGCAAATTAATATTTTCACAGAATTTTTCATTTTGTTCGTTCAGTCGCGGTTTTTTTTAATTTAGTCGTTCACGATAAGGAAAACTAACTTCTTTAATTAATTTGGTCTTCATAATGAAGTGCTCAAAAGTCTTTAGTTTCCTTTCACTGATTCAGTTGACAAGCCACATAGTTTTATTGAGTTGTACTTTAAAATCGAGTGAACATAAAGAACTGCACAAATGGTACCAATGTTAACGGTTTAGTTAGATATTGCCGCGTGAATAAATTTCGTTGATTGAAATGATGCATAGAGACGTCACAAAATCACTCTTGAGGCTGATCAACAGTAAAAAACGAAAGTCTACAACCATATGGTGGCGAAGGAGACATGACAAGATTTTTCATCCCTTAGCAGCTGTCTTCCGAGTGTATCAAATATCATGAATTCCAATAAGTTGCACCAACCTGTCACACATTTGGTTACCGTCTTTTAGTGTCCAATTGTGAGCAATAAAAATAGTTTTCGAACAGTTCACTTGGTAGACAAAGTGAGAACAAAGTGATTTTGTCTGGCTGACCGTATTCAAATGACAGTAGACTTTTCAGCCATGCTGCTCGACGTTTAACGTCCCGTTTTCGCCAAACACTTGTCGACTGCCTTAAAAATGCTTCAGGTGATACTCATGAAAACAAGGACAAGAGTACAGAAGTTCGGCATATTTATCAGTGCTGACAAATTTAGTCTAACCAGCATTAAAATGAATATCAACGAAATACAGAAATGACTGAAATTTGTTTACGTTACTGAAATGCACTAATCAATATCTGATCTGTTCAACTGTTTCCGTTGACGAGATGAATAAGTTTTGTTTGGGATCATCGCAAATCAATTTGAACAACCTGTAGAATTCCGGAATCATACAAGTCCGCCTGCAAACACCCGACTAGTAAGACAAACAAGGCTGAATTATTTTAAAGCTGATTTAAGTGCACCAGTTTCAAGTTTGTGGAATGAAAATTTATTTTGAGCTAGAAAACGGATTATTGGACTTAGCCGATAAACTACGGAAAACCCACCTGACTCAAGGCTTGTCTACGAATGAAATACGGGAAAGAGACTTGCTCAGTGTTTTACTGTATGAAAAAGCTTGTACAATGAAGATGACAGTTTCTGAGCTGGCTGATACTGTGCGCTGTTTATGGCGGTTACCCAACTATATAAAACATCATAATTGAGTGTAAAATACAATGCAGCGTATTCCAGGCCTGCTCAATATTATATATGTTTTGCATCAACTTATGTACTGGTCATTCAGTAAGTGAATTAAATGGACGACACAAATAAGCAAGGAAGAAAGAAAAAAATGTAGAGTTTATTGTGAATGATAGCTTCTCTTCTCTCTACCTTACAGACATCGGTTATTTATCCGGGTCCATGTTTCCTCTCTGGGTTGGAAACTTCCCTGCCGGTCACAGGGAATTAGTGGCCCGACTTCAGAGACCGCTTGCAGAGCTTGACATGATAATTCACAACGAACTGACTCAGTTTCTCAGCACACTCATGAAGGTGATCTGAAAAAGTTGATAATTAGTACTTGTACAGTGGATTCAGCAACGTAAACGTAATGCGCAGGAGGAACCATTAACGACTGGGAATCGAAGCTTATGGTTTTCATTAACCGATAAAAGCAGATAAAACATTTGGTCTTAGTGGGATACGGGTTTAAATGTTATAGATGGGAAATATCGGACCTTAAATATCAATAAAAGCATTTCAGTACTGATAGTAAGCTTTCAAAATCTCAGCCCGAACACGATAAAAAGCCCTAACCAAAATGATGAAAGCAAATATGCCACAAGGGGTAGTTGTGCAAATATATAAATTTACCAGAATTTTTCACAGGCTGCGCTCTGTTCTCTAGCAGACACAAGCGATTTTGAAGTAGAACATTTCTTTGGTGATTGGCATGAATTTGCCATTTTGCCAAATGATTATGGAAACTTACCATCTGAGGGAAAGTATAAATATGTGTACTGGTCGTCCCAAGGTTAATTTTTGGGAAATTCCGAATAATCGATGACCTTGAGAAAGCTTGATATGAAAAATAAAATGACGTTAGTTTTCATGTCAAAGCTATTAAAAAATGTTTCAGCGACTTCTGCTAAATTGTTAATTGTCAAAAGAGTAGCCGTTTTCATATATGCAAAACATACGTGCTCAACGACAAACATTTTGTTCAGGACCTCTACAGTGAGATGGAAAACAGCTTATCAATTGAACGTGATTTGGCGTTTTGTAAAGTGCAAATTTGGCATCGGTTCCAAAGCGAAAACAGTCCTTCCGATTTGAATTAAAAATATCAATTTATCTTCCAGAAATTAATTTGTGTCTGAGGGACAAAAGTGCCTCAAACTGAAACCATACAGAACAAACTTTCGTTGATATCAGTTTCATGTTATCGACCGGGTAAAACAACTTGCTGGAAAAACAATTTCATTGAAAATAGATTGCATCAAATGCAAGATTTCTTTATATTTTTTACCATATTGAAATGGGCTCCCTGATTCTTTTGTGAATTCATTCCGGAATATTGCAACCCGCTCATTATAAAGTGAGAATATTTCCTTTACAACGCCTTCTTCCGGACAGTTCAAAATTAGAAGGTTCTTGGTGAAGGAGCAAAGATAAATAAGATAATCTAACGGCGCAAATGATGACTGGAGTTTGGAATCAGCAAATCCTTCCCGCATTTGATAACTGATATTGAACTTCAGTACCCGGAGTCCCTCCTCCATTGCAAACTGGCATCTGTCTCTCCTGCCACTTCTTTGTAGGTGTTAGTGTCTTCTTTGAAGCAGCATTTTTTCACTAGTAGCCGAGTGCTGTTTTAATCAGTTTCATTCTGATTGCCTTTGATAAGCGAAGTAAGGTACTACTTTCTGAGATACCCTCTTTTCTTAGGCAATCAAATCCGTCAAAATTAAACGAAACTTGAATATAATCTATGCTTTTGTCTGTTTGTCAAAGAACACATGAAAAAGACTTACTTCTCTTTGTTAAACTGTTTCCATTCCCTCTTTCGTCAACCTGCTTTTCTCTGGGGATCATAAACCTGTCTAGGAGTCGGCAAAAAGTCCAAACACGGTTGAACGATTTGATACATTTTCCGCACACTGTACCCGTCAGCGTTGTCTTGGAGCACACCGTCAGTCTGAATATTTGCGTGTGCTTCTTAGTGTTTCAGGCGAAAAGTTCTGGAGGATTTCTAATTTTTCGAAATGTTTTATATCTCTACTTGAGTCACGTTCCAACGACAAAAGTTGAACTGGCCGCAGTGAAGTGTCGCAAAATCTCTACCAGTTTTCTGGTAAAAACGAGTAACACCAATCAACGTGTGCACCAACAGTTCTCGATAGGGGCAACTAAGACGCAGCTATCTCACACATTACCTGTCCGACAGTGAAAACAGCGGTATGACCGACAAGCTGACTGTCATCGACTCGTAACCGTGACGGTAGAACCCAGGTATATGAACGGAATCATCCTTCGCATTAATTCGGAATTATATTGGAACTATTCGGAACTGTTATCCAACTGATAAGTAGACGTGATCATGATCCATCCGAGTTGAGTATGATGAGACATATGGTCAGCCTCGTGCAATGATCATTTGCGCACTAATGTCAAAACCGTGGGCAGATGCACAGTCCCTAGGTCTAATAAACGAGCGAAGTGTTTCTACTCGATTCTGAATATTTTTGACGGAAATCCGAATAAAGTAGGCATTTGTGTATGATCGCTCCAGAACGATAACAACAGTCACTGTTCGTAAAAATGTCAACCATTCCTAATTCAGAAGCAACCGTGTAAGTGTGATGTTTAGAATAAACTTCTCAGTTACATGCATTGTTCTTTGTCAGTTTTGTTGGACTGTACCTGCGAATTGGAGCTGTTGTTTTCGACTCAGGTATTCCTGTCTTCCGTTGGTTGTTAACACAAACATCAACTTTCGCGTTCTAGCAAACATTGAGAGGCTCCCCCAAGCACGTGAATAAACAAACGTGTGCAAATAAACGCTCGTCTTCTGAGTTATTTTGTTTCTGGAAAAAACGTGAGTTGCGATCTGGGAGAGACAAATGAAAACCACAGTAGGTAAACGCGACACTGATCCATCATTCAAACATTGTATTTTTCTTTGAAACGGATCACGGTTCTTTTTGTCTGACCAGCATTCCGTTAACCACAGTTTGCCGGTCATGTTCGGTACAAAATTGGACTGCATAATGAAATGATCGGCATGAACTTACCTATCACCTGTTCACAGTGAAACAAAATGTACGAGTGATGCACTGATGAACGTCATTCCTAACGAGGTTCATAAATTGTTCTATATTCTGGTGATTAGTCATCCCTTTTGGGTGTTTAATTTATGAAATGTCTTAAAACCCTAATGTTGTAAAGAGTGTATCGATTGCAAAACTTACCTTGAGAAAGACTACCCACGGTAGTCGAAACGTTGAAGCGTTACACCCACCAACAACGCTGTGTTATTAACATTATGTCTTAAAATCCTCTTTGAGTAATAACTGTTAATTGCACCATTCCGAGCTGGAAAAACCATGATGCAGTGTATGGAGATTGAAAATTTTCAAAAAATAATTGTAATATTTTATCGGCCATTTTGTGCTTTACTGATATTTCAAAGCCAAACATTTACCTGATATACAAATGATATTAGGGAAAAATGTTTGCCATTTTCATGTTTGTTTACATTTTAACCTACTTTTTTCCATGGAATTTTTACTGCTTGGAAATGAGTAATGCGACACCACTGAACTCAGCCAGTGAATTGAATAATGTACGCTTTTATTTTATTCTGTTTTATTGCAAATGACTATACCAAGTGATATATCCGCCAAATGGCAAGAGTTCGTGCTACCGTACGCAACAGAAAAAACGTTTTTAATGTCCAAGCTTTTTATGGTCTTATTTGCATACGCCTTACGCTAAGTGAATGCGATCCCCTGGGTATTGCATACAACTAGTCTTGATTTTGACGTGCATAAATATCGTGCACTTTGAAGTGAGCGTAAATCTAGCAACATATACACGAAAATGTTAAGGCATTTGCCTAGGCAGAACGAAATGCAACTATTAATGATAATTTTTCTTTGTTGATGAGAACTTCGTGGAACTTAATGATTAAACAGAAAAAATATACCATGCACAGTTCGTTACATTTTTGACGCTATTTTACCTTACAGCCTTGTCACGGTGATTTTATCAAAAACAGAGCGTTTAACAGGGATGCAGGCTGGCACCTCCACACCTTGCATGTTGGTCGCAGTACCGTATTGCAAACCGTGCGTACCAGGCTTGTAGCTACGACGTGCGAGTAACGATGCGCATGAGTTCATGCCCAGCTACTGACCGTTTGACTCAACCCGGCTTGGATTTTTATCTACTCCTGACAGCGCATTGTGTTGAACTATCAACGGATTATTTTGGCCGACAGTCCTTATTTGGGAAATATGGACCAAATGTTTAATGGACTTTTAGTGTCCTAACTGATGAACGAAAACAGGACGGGTTTTCCGCAATTCAGTTGTTGAATCCTAATTAGGTGAGCAAAATACTGAATCCGGTTTTTAGGTTTTCCAGTTGCTAATCGATCGAATCGAAAATGGGACGTACTATTTTTGAGCGCGTTTTCTGGTAGATTCTACCATTCGGGCTTACTTGGTTGAAGAGCCGCACTGTTTTCTATGGCGAGGACTAGCACACGCGTGCATGCACATACGCACGCTCACAAACACGTGCACTTATATATATATGAGCAAACAAACGTGAATGACGCGTGGTAGCGTGAGCCATAGCCGTGTGCGTAGAACTCACGAGCATGACTGACTGCACCAGGTAGCAAATAGTCCGGAAGTGTGAAAAGGATGACTGCCGCAATTAACTCGTTTCGCAATACAAACCGTGCTCCCAATATGGGGCACTTGTTGATCACGTACTATTTGGAAGGGAAAGCACGATAAAACGATTACCGCGAGAAAATTACATATGTATATATATATATGTGTGTGTGTAGATACGTATATGTATAAACGCACATATATTAATGCCTGAACTGATGATCGGAGCACAAGCTCCAGATAGCTCACATCAGCCTGTTACGTTTCATTCGTTGCTTTTTCTTTATGCATTCACTGAGGAACAAAGTTGTGGGAAATGAAAGTTAGTGGACACAGAACTATGATGACGAAGTGGACTTCCGAACAAGGAAACGACAAGTATTACTCTTTGAATTCTATTCATGTTTATATTGGGCTGAAAAAATATTGGCAAATTTAGGCACTGGAAACGGTACCCAAAATGAGAAAATATATATCGTGTACTTGGTATGATTTTCACTATTATACTTTCCAGTTCCACTTCGCAACATTAGGTGTTGTTCGTTCACATCAAATTTGTAACATTCTGTCTCTCCGGCAGAGGCTCTTATGAGTAAGCTAACTGTCCTAAAACTCGAATTACCCAGGGCTAAATTCTCGTTTTGCCTAGCTACTGTGATAGTACAAACAAGAACCTCCACCTGGTGAGTAGAATATAGTCAAGCTGATCCCGCGTGGGAGCTTACAGTGCGAATACTACAAACGGATACTACATTACCTGTTCCACCTGGCCCGTCGTATCATCCAAGACTTGTGCCGCTTTCTTTGCAACGAGTAGTGATAACAAGATGTTAAAAACGATGGGCATTTTGGATTGGCCGAGCCATATTAGTAAAAATGCGACCCATATCGGTGCTTCTCGGACAGACACACTTTCACTTGCTTGTCATTTCAAGGGTAATGGTGGCAAACCATGTCATACGGGCGTGAAAACTATGGTCACGGAAACTGTTATTAGACTGATAAAAAATCAAATGTCAACGCGCAACCTAGCCAGTGATGATGATTGCTTCCTACTTGGCTTCATGGTGGCTAACGAAAGATTGTTGTTCAAATGTCTGGTAGATATGGTGAAGGAAGTAACCCGACCAGATGATTTGCGCTTCACCTTCATGGAAAGCTGCTCATTTCAGAAACCGGACTTGGAAACATTTGGCAGACGATTCGAAGGTAAATCCACCTTGCAATTCAGACCATTTTGTTTACATATTCGGTAAAGTACTGTGGACAGCAAAGGAAAAAAATGAACGGTGTACTTTTTACATAATTTAATTGATAGTACTTTGGAATGTGATGACATTAGGTTGGAAAACAACATTTTTCCCACACGAATTCGTAAACAAGTGATGAAAATAATGTCCGCACCTTGTGGTTTCGACCTTCTAGTTGTATATAGCTACTTGTGGTGGAAAGTCTAGCGATCGAGGACAGACTAAAGCAATCCCTCTTTTTAACATATCGGGCGGACCACGTGATCAGGAATGACGGCCATGGGAACGGATGCTTGTATTTGCATATCTGCAGTAGATGATCACTTCGTAAGACGCAAACATGATCGTAGTTATTCTACGACCGGATAACCAGTGGCAAAACCAGATAACATTCCAAGGCTATGATACCTTAAATCCAAGTATCGTTTTTAACGGTGAAAAAGTCAAATCTAATTAAAATTCACCAAGCATCTAAGATAATATTTTCCGGATTGAACATTAATCTAAAATACCAACTCTCAGGTTTCTTAGAAAGATATTTTAACGAAATTGGGGTACGTGCGATAGGCGCATCAAGAAACTACCCACTGACTGTTGTCATACAACAGACTGAAAACAAGACAATCCACTGTAGTGAAACACACATGCCTAGTTAATTTCGCTGCCCTTTCTTAAGAACCTTAATCCATGGATTGGTGCAGTTCTGGAGCAGCACATATCGTCTCAAGCACAGTTTCGTGCATGTGTCCTGTGATTATGCCCCAAAAGAAGAAGAAATACGGAAGTGATGCTTTCCCGTAAGATGGTTCGCTGAGATCAACGATCCGATCACAAACGCAGACACACGTGGTGATAGTAAAATTCTGCTCTCTAATGACCACTAGTACCAGATAGATTGGAATATCACGTCGTGCAAGCTGCCCGAGTAAACGTTCACCATGACCAGATTGGGCAAAACTGCACCTCAGTGAATTCGTCCAGAGTGAATTCATTCTAAAAGTTTACGGAAACCAATTTCAGTCACGTTACTAGTCTGCTTTCAACTTCAGTATTTTTAGGGAGTAAACTGTTCACCCTAGTGCTTGCTGACACACCAGCTGCTGGAACTGTAAATCATCCGAAAGAATAGAGTTGATGTTGTACACGTGCAAAGTGCTCACATTACAAATTCATTGCCCGTAATGCTGATTCGATTATTCAAAATGGAACTTACAATTTCTCAATCTCAAAATTCCGTTATTTTGCATTTGGATTTTTGGTAACGAAACTTAATGCCTTATTTATTGCATATTCTTGACATCGGTTCTCAACTGCACAAAAAATAAAACTTTGCCGTTTATCCGTTTCACACAGTAAAGTTTAAATATGCAAATACTTTTGCTAACAGCTGATGCAATCCGACATTAGGGTCTAGTTTCACCAAAATTTAACATATTTCGTGGATCAATACTTGTCCATCAGTTGAAATGTACACAATCTATTTCTTATGAAAACGAAACATAAGCGAATAGGGAATATCGATCGAAGTGATAATTTGTCAATGATAGCCACAGTGAAAAATTGGCACAGCAAAATCGAATTAGCTTGGATCGCAAATGCGATATGACATCCAAGCCTATAATCCGATATTTCGTCGGAGATGAAAAGGAAACCAGTAGTCTTATTTTTCGGGCAAGCAATTCTACCCCACAAATGTTTGCCCATTATTAAGAGGTTACGTGAAATGTCTGCAAAAACCCCTAAATGATTTGGATTCAGGTTGCACAATTAAGCCTAGCCGGATATTCCAGGGATGTAGGAATAAACGGTACAGGGTAATAATAACACTATCGGTCCATGAATTGCAATCAGAATTTGGTAAAGATAATGAGCTAGTAAAACGAAAGTCGAGTCAGACAGTTTAGAATGTTTGGTTAAATCACCGGCAGTGTACTCTGGTTTATGGTCAACAATTATCTAGTCTCGCCGGTGAGTACAAATAATGGATCTATTTATTCTTCTTACATCCAGTGAATCCCATGTTTTTCAGTAATCTATAAGCATCAAGCGGACCCATGAATTTGAGCATATTCCGAAAGGTTCACGGTTCTCAATGAGACTGTTGCTAGTAGTCCGGATCGCTAGTCAATCTGATGCAAGAAACTGTCGAACCAACTAGATTTGGTGTTGGGAGAATTTGGCGAAGGTAGTAACTAGTGGACGACTTCCAGCGGGCACATCCGAGCAAATCAATGTTTCCTCTGATTGGGCATAAACGTACCAAGGCAAAAGTAATGAGTCTTTTTAGGCACAAAAACGTGGTACCTGATGAGTAAATAAAGAGTGAAAAAATAGAACTCTTTTTCGTCAAAGAGTTGATAAGCTACCTTTCTTAAAATGGTATCACTTAAAAGAATTAAGCGCGTAAGGGGTTTTAAAATTCCATGGTTAAAATGCCCGAATAATCAAGATAAATGGCCCGTGAAAAGACGGCAAAATGAATTGGCTGAGGAAAGCGGAATGAATGTATGTCTGTCTCAGATAACCGCTCGTGAGTGCGGAATAGAGAAGCAGGTTTGCTCTGTTTCGATTTCAATTGTATATTTTGGCTAACAGAAGAAGACCGAGGTTGCAATGAACATGGGTAAAATCATTTTATAATGTGGTATCATCACTAGGCGCATAGAAGAAACTAGAACAAAATCCGTTAAGCTGTGTTTCACAAGTACACGGTCCAGGGAAAGATTTTTCCGATTTCACACCACAGGCCAAAAATGAATATCAGAAATTGCATTTGCAAATGCTTTCGCAAAAAGGTAGATGAAATAGCTGTTATGTGTGCACTGACTGCATACCAAGGTGACTGATAGGAAATCGCTTTTATCGTTTGAATTCCTCTGAAATGGGATCGAAATATTCCTTGTTTTTGCAAGGTTCACAACAAATAGAAAACCGACGAAAGAAGATCGATGGAATCTCCCCCAGCTTCGTGTATCACGCTTTAAATGTTGTATGTAATTTACATAAAATGGGAATATACTTACGCGATTTAAGATTTTCAGAGTTTGCGAGCGTAGCTCTAACACTTAACAAGGCGAATTATTAGGAACAGTTTTATTGGGATAATGGCTTTAAATAAATTCTACCTACTGTAAACTGGTAGGCAGGCTGTCACGTTTTTGCCCAAATCAATCCTAACCGAGGTTGTCTTGATCTCATAGATCCTGCAAATTACAAATTACTGAAGCATGGACGGGGAAGTAGCGATTTTGCAGAACTGAAATTGACGTGCACTAGACTGTGAATGACACTGGAGATTTCAAGGTAGATTGATAATCATTGCATGCCGCATTCACTGACAGCGCGCCGGATTGAAAGGTGATCAATTGCACTTCGTACTGTTGACTGAACTGTGCACTCACAACTTATCGCGCACATGATTCATCCGATTGCAATTCTAAATTAACTCACAACTGCTTTCGGCCGGTTTCAGAAGTCGTCTCGTCTTTGTATATGCAATCTATGTATATATATACCCACTTAAATTTGGAGGCAACGAAATATGCATACAGTTAGAAAAGGGTACGCAGAACCAACTGTGAATAAATTGTGTTCCATATGCCTAAGTGATATCCAGTAGCTAACTGACTAATCAGCATTGTCATTCACAGCAAGATGAAAAGAAAATGATCATTTTACACGAGAAAGCGTCGGTGTTTTCATTTCATACATATGTTTGCTCAATAAAAACTTTCACTCACAAAACTTGAAACACTTAGTCCCTTTGATCAATTTGAATAAAGCGGATAGAAGGCACAATTCCCACATTAAAGATGCTAGAGAAAGAAT
This sequence comes from Fasciolopsis buskii, assembly GCA_008360955.1. NCBI lineage: Eukaryota > Metazoa > Platyhelminthes > Trematoda > Plagiorchiida > Fasciolidae > Fasciolopsis > Fasciolopsis buskii. The sequence goes on along the minus strand of LUCM01003314.1, from coordinate 100,208 downwards.
TGCAAAATTCACGGAAACACAATAAAGTTTCGCTTGTGTTTTGTCAGCGTATCCCTTGCGTGCCGCATGAAATTCGAAAAATGCTCAAGAACAATACTCAGAAAAGCCAGGATGAAGTCGTCGGATAAATTCGCAGGATATATTTGCAACTCAGCGAAACTCCCCCGTTTCCCACTGACGCCAAGAACTTTTTCACAATCTCGCAGGCTCAATGGTGACGAAAACTCAAACAGTAGTTTTATCATTAGGATTGAAGTTCAACTTGTCGCCCAAACACATTTACCAACCACAAACCGAAGCTGAATTTAGAAATTTATATAACTGAAAAACCTGACTCCAACCCAGGATGACGAAGCACAGTGATTCAAAGGCAAACTAGCGGACATATCTGAAATGCTTAGTCTAGCGCCTATTCGACAAAAATGCTGCTTAACACGGCAGCATTAAACTGCACTTAGACAACTGAAAAAGATAAAAGATGTCCAATTCCGTCAACTGTGATCGTGAGAAAACGAGACTATTTTGATAAGCTGAAAATATTCTGAGAGACAGGAGCGACTCCTCTCTGACACTTATCCAGATAACAAATTACTGTCTAAAATAACCATTCCAATTGTCGAATATTCTAAACCAATTGTCAGTAAATTCTCACAAAATGTTTTCTGTTGACTTTGACTCACTTTTCACCGATGTTTCCTTACGTGAAACAGTAGACTATTTACGTGACACCATTTCTATACTGAACCTTACCTATTCTTGTCCAATACATCAAATATCTCACCCGTGCCATGGGTAGCACCTTATACCTACAATAGCAGATATCTTCCCCGGGATGACTGAGAAACAAATACGTAGTCACATCGCTCAGTTGACCATGTTTGTGCGTTATGCCGATGACATTTTAAATTGTGCCGATAAGAAGTCCTTAATTGAATTCTTCGATCACTTGAATAAAATACACCTAAGGCTTTCGGCCACACACGAAGGAGGAAAGGACAACAGTCTAGCCTTCCTGGATATCTTGATGAATATAAGTCCGAATGAATTAATACGGAAGACAGTTCATCGGAAAGCAACATGGAGTGGACAGTACATTCAGTTCTCCAGCGTTGCACCATTTACCAATAGAAGGTGTTTTGCAAAAACAGCCCAAAATATCCGCACCGCAGAACAAATGACGAAGGCAGAAGAGTTCCTTACGGCGACTCACAAGGCAAAACGATGCCCTGATAAGTTTATCAAGGTTCACAAAAGAAAACGATCGAAGGAAACTCTATTCGAATCAGCGGAGAAAATGGCAAGTCATAATCACCTTATCATTCAATGTTGATCGTCCGTTAAACCAAATCTGCCGAGACCTTAAGTGTGCGTTAAAGTGCACCCACTTTCCCGATGAACTGAACATTCTACACACTATCAAACATCTAAATCTCAAACGGTCTCTCGCAAAACACTTCTATACGGCCCAAAATATTCGCACCGCAGACCAAATTGGAATCGACTTCTACGACACATTTTCCTGAGTTTGTTTACAGTTTGATTTCCATGTGTTTTAATCCGCGTCCCATTCTAACGTGAACGTACATGTTTCATGTGAGCGAGTGGTAATATTAAAAGAAATGTTTGCATCTCCCAGTCCGTGCCTTCTATCCGTCTTATTCGGATTCACAAAAATCAAATTTAGTTTTCCGTTTTTCAATAATACTTGAGCAAATGGAGGCAGTAATTAGGTTAAAAGCAAATTTAGGAACAGACTACCAGCCACAGCTTAGCCGCTGACTTTTCCGGTAAGTCATTCAGATGGTTCAGGTGTAAGACATTATTGATGTCGGCGGTATTCGAGCCCGACCAAAAACGTCACCCATGGTTTTTTACTGTTGCTGCGGTACCAAGGGAGCTGCGAAGGACTCTGCGAATTCTCTTCGAAACAGTACTGATTTCCGACGCAAAACATTCAGATAATTTAACTCTCCATAACCAATGAGGTCTTTTAACTCGAGATTCGGTCCATTTTAATCCACAGTCATTCCTGATAAGGGGTCAAAGTCCAACATGTTAGCTCAAGTTGTGCTCATGGACGATTTTCGCTCCCATCGTATTTAATCGGTAACTACACGATGAAGTGTGCATGATTTATCTACAACATTTTTCTCACCGTCGGGGCGAAAATTCCAGAGAGTATTTCTTCTAAATAGTAAGCAAATGTATTCGGGTAACGCTAAAATGTAAAATCAGTCAGCTAACTGAACACACTCCACGGTAGGCTATCAGGATTACGTTTAAATCATGATTGCAAGGTCACATCCTTAGCTTTTGTCCTTACAGACTTAGTTTTATGGAGGCAACATTTACATAAGAAAACAAAGGCTACTGTACCCCACCTTGAGTGCTATCTAAATCGAGAGAACCGACAGAACCATAAATAACCAGACTGCTCTAATTCACAGGCTGGTCGAATTCCAAGCACTAAGTAATCACATTAATAAAACAAGCCGAAGTACAACGCGTTTTGTTATGCAGTTTATAGAATGGAATAGAACGGGACAAAACCATTTTACCCACTACATTGCTGCCTGCCGTTCAATTACGTAGACGCTTTCTGAATTTTTACTTTCGAAATTAATTAGGTTTTTAGTTCCCGATAAGTTCACCGTCATCTTTTCTTAGCAACTATTGCGACAAAAAAGCTATCAAGACAAAACCTACAGTTGAAGGAAGACCTGAATGTTTTTTTCTTAGGTTTCCAGACCGTTACTATTATTTTTAGACAATGCGATTTGTTTGAGTTGTTGTTTGTGCAGATGGGCTGGTGAAAATGTTTAACTAAATTATCCTTCCGGCCGGTCGAAGTCTAAACCACAAGCTGCTAATTAGATTTACCGTCACCGCCCGTGCGTTAGACTGAAAAGCGCAATAGATGAAGGTCAGATAAAGAAGCAAAATCGACTGAAGAACTTGAATAAAGAAAATCTTCTATGATTGTGCTGTTAGGATTTCTGTCGAACTGAACTCTGAGTAACCGACTCTGGTCTAGTGGATAAAGACGTAGCTTTTTGGTGCACATATTAAGAGCTTGAGTCTGCAATTCTGAACAGTTTTCGTTTCAGCAACCCTTTAGTGTCTGTGAAGCGCTTACACAAATATTGCATAATTACCGTACAGTGTACGATGGAACAAAATGATTATTTGCACTACACGTGGAACAATCGAAATGTGCCAAACATTGTCACTTCTCCGAAGTAACTTCACTTCGATCCCACACTCATTCGCCAGAACCGGGGTCATATAGGACAAGGAGGGGTTTTCCCGTGCGTTCGTCCTAAATTACGTATTTGGAAGGCATGCGCATGGAATTTAGAATTTTTAGAATAGAATATGCGCATCAACTCCAAGGGTAACCAGAATATAAGTCCCTGTGTAAGGGGTCATTTTGGTCGTCTTACGCCGTCCTTTTCAGGGTCAACAAAGAAGGAAACCAGTCGAACCATAGGAGATAGGAAAGATGAAACGAGTCTAAAATATGCTGCATCGCGAAACAATGCTTGGAAGTTGTAAATGCAAAAAATTGGTGAGAATACCAATGAGCACGTGTAAAAATGCACGTTGAAAAATAACTGTCGGTATCACTGGAAGTGAATTGGATGTTGATAAGATTTTCCGCCCCAACATCGAGAAGAAAACCCCAGGAAAAAGGTTTTGTTTTTGTCCATTTGCTCTTCGAGTTTTTATATAGATGAGTGCAGGATCTTAAAATAAAGAACGGCATATAGTAAGTGACAATATCAATTATCAAAATTCACGGACCGGATTTGTCCAAAAAGCCACACAACCTATTTTGTTGCTGGATAGATGTGTACAAAGATATTGCAGAATTGCCTAGGTTAGCTTAGCCTTCCCTGCTTAAGTTGATTAAATAACGTCCATTACTTGACTAAGTGTGAATCAACATTTCTTTTATGGGCATAAATTAGTGGGTTTTACAAAAAGAATGTCAGATCATAAAACCCGACTCAGCTGCTATCCTCTACTTTTTTGACAGCCCTCTACCCGTCCATCAGAACTTTGAAAACCACCCATACTAGGTCATTGATCATGACCTGTCATGTTTTGGCAAGCGGTGTACCAATAACTTTGAAAATATGGTTTACCGAAGCTTCCCACCCAAATCAGTTTACCATTTTCATTTTTTGATTCCTTTTGTTTATTTCTTGCATTGACCGCTGTTCTTGCCTAACCCTTTTCTCTAATTACCACATTTGAAACCGAATTCATGCATGCCGAGTATAGGGTTCAGTATGGTTCTGGAACATACGTTATTCTGTTAACCACAAGCAGAAGTAATGTTAACGTTTTCCTTAAAAATGGCAAGTGTCACTGGAATTCAATATAACACATCATGCCGGATGTAAGTGCGTTGATACAGGAGAAGAAAAGAGTAAAATACCTAAGGTTGAATCGGAACCTCGTTGGATAAAATTGGAGTTCATTTTATACCAGTTAGTGAATACGCAACTAAATGAATCAGCAACAAAACGCTATTCACGGTGAAATCGGACTTTTTAGTTCCGAATTAGGAAAGTACGATAACAAGAGGACGGGTTCTGTAATTTTGATAATACAACCTCCATGCGAATACACCGGTTCGCATAAACATCTCAACTGTCCCAAGTTTCGGAATTTCAGCTTTATGATATATTTATTTCAAATAGGAACCCAGTTCAAGCGGGGACAAGGTGCGCGTTGGCTTTCTTGTCAAACTCGTACAGCGACAAAACTCAGTTTAGAAAAGGTGAAGTCTGAGAAGATGGACAGTAGCAATCATGGGGACGTTGCTTTCTGTTCGGTAATGGCAAACAACGTCATAATCTTGTTCTCACAGAAGGGCACTAACAAAAACAGGATGTTCTGTTATAAATTTTATTAAGTTAACCACAACTTCCCCAGTTTTTACGAGTTAGTTTATCTTCAATGTCACCATCCCGATCGACAACGATAAACAGGAAATGTTTAATTTTGTAAAAAGAGATTCACCTTTTTGGCAATCGTTCGAAAAGTTCTTATTGTTTACGCACCACCTCCATCAGTGTAGTTAGATCGGTAATTTCCGTTACTGATTTATGACTGTCAGAGAGCATATGGATAAACATATATCAGATTTATTTTCTCCAAATCACCTACGATTTGTCGCCGTCGTTTTATTTCAGATTGATCATTACCCACCGAAATAAAACCTGCCCGAGGCTGTTCGAGACTGCTAGGTCAGCGAATGAGCTCAGTCTGTCAAACTGTCACAAATGAGCAATAAACAAGCCAATCTTCCGTCTGCCTACCCACTCCACTAAGTAATCCTTTGGGCATGACTCACCAGAACTATCCAGGAAACTGATGTCGGCTAAGTCGGTCGTAATTCTTCCCTACTCACAGCAACGGTAAGTGAGTCTGCACGACTGGGTCTGACACGGGATAAACGGGTGTAGGGACTGATAAAAATTAAAAATTAATAACGAAAACTATTGAAGTGGACGAAAAAGGCAATTATCGGAAAATAATCAGTGATTCCGCTAACCGGGCGCGTATGGACTCTGTTCGAGAATTCCCGGTAACTTCAAGTAGAATTTTATTCGTTTGATCGGGTTCTCTGTATCAACTGAATTGATCTAACAGGGGTTTTAAGAGAGAAAAATATCCAAGGCTTTGGCAAATTATATCAGCCTTGGACAGACATGGTATGGAGATAGCTAACAGGGACAAATAGGTGCCGGATAGTATTGACAAAAGAAACTCAGTAATGTTGGATAATGAGCGAAATAATTAATCGTCTGTCAAGCGGCCAAATTACTGGCATAACTGATATGTCGAACTTCTTTTACTTCTTGTCCCAATCAAATAGGATTTAAAGTCTGCAGTTCTTCGCCTTAATTTCTTCATGTCAGTGTTTTCTTGGTCCCAACTTTATCTTTAGCCTGCAGAGTATTCCGTAAAATTCTCATTTGCAAGTCACTGGATCGAATTACTTCCTAGGCAAGAAGTGACCGAGTGATTTAAGTCCAGACTTTTGTAATACAAAGTAATATTAACCTAGTACAACATACTAGTTCACTGCAATGCTTTAGAGATCTGGAGACATTTAGAACTGAGTGAGTTTGTTCGCCCATCAAACATGACACCTTTGACATTGATCTTCATTACCAGCGTTCAAAGTAGAGTCTATTCGGTTGTTTCCTTGGCATCTCAATGTTCTACCTTTGAGTGATTCATTGGCACTATTTTCCTATTTATCTAAACAAGTTATCTTCGGTTTCCCGTTGTGTGCAGCTAGAATGCAGTCTGGATTTACAGTAGTGAGTATGATTTTCCCCGAAACTTATAGGGTAGTTTGTATCACTGAACACTTGTAGCAAACCCTATTAGCGGAATATCACTTATTTTGTGTGACGCATTCACGTGTTTGCTTCTGCAGTTTTTCAGTCCAAATGAAACACCATTTTAGTTTTAAGAAATCCTCGAATTTTCTACTCCGTCGCTTTGAGTTTGACAGTTCTGGCCTTAACTACAACTTAACTTCCAAAAACATGCTGTTAGTGCTAGCATGGACTGGCTGCTACACAGAAATTCACATCAGTCGCTGGGCTGGACTATCAATTATGCAGCTAAATTATGCTACCGAAGTTTATTCGTCGTGTGGGAGCTGTTAGAATTTGACCGCAATCACACGGCTATTTGGTACGAAAACGATGATTTGTTCCATTTTGTGACACGACAAATAAAAACGGATGAACGAGGAAGCATTTCGCTGAAAATGTGAACGGCTTTGAAGTGACCGTTCCTCTGCCACATCTCTGTGACGGGTTCGATGGGACCATCGATTATTTCTTCAAACATTCGCACGAACAAAACGTCACAAACTGGTTTGGGAATGTAAATTATTTGTTTGCTTTGGCCATTTGATAAATTTCTTGAAAGACAGTCACAAAATTTAGAAGCACAGAAACCAAGGTGAGGAAAAACTGAAAACGTGGGGTTCCCAAGAAGACAATTTCACCACAATTGCTCAGACGAAGTGGGAGAGAACTCGATCTTTTAGGCGCCATTTTACCATGGGTTCTTGGGCATCGACACTTCAAAGTTGTCTATTTTCCGGTGTTTATATATTGACAAATGTAGCAGTGTAATACAAAAATTTCACAGACTTCTTTTCTAACTCTAATACCATCACCAGCCGTTTGGTCAAATCAACATAGATCAATAAATTTGACCTCCGGCAGTAATAAAAAGCAAATTATGTTTTCGAAATACAAACTTAAAATTGGAAAATTCAAATAACTGTCCATGGGAAATCGAGAAAACGTTACACACTTAATCACTTAGTGGAACGGTTGAATGTATGCTTCAGAAATGGCATGAGATCGGGATTAGCAGGAACTGTGTTTCGCCATGGGTGATCGAGAAGTATGCGAAACTCTTTCAGGGTTTTCAGGTCCCAGGGGAACTTTGTTCAAAATTCGTTCTGTTTGTCATACGTTCACTTTGAGATACAAATTACAAAATACTTCTTCTATCAAACGCACAGCTGGTGGCATACAAAGTACAAGGGTTGCAAGTATTCGTAAGACAGAACAGCCGTAGTTAGATCATTATGATTTTCTGTATTGTGTTAATCCTTAGCGAGTAAATCACGGTACTATTTGCGTGGAAAATAGGTAACTATTTTAGCGAGCCCACGTCCGGGTCACGATGAATTATGTAACGAATTTTGTTTACCTTTATAAATTAAATCGTGAATTCGAATGTGTATTAAGATCAAGCGTTAGATGGAAAACAAATATTTGCTTCAAAGTATTGTTATCTGAGTTGCACAGTCTAACTCCAGAGTCAACAAACGAAAGTGGATCATCCGGGTACGGCAAATCTAACTTTCTGTTATGCCATTTCTCTCGGCCTTCTGTTTCCATTGTTGCGCGACCGCCAAATGGATCTTCGCCAAATTAGGACACGTGCAAGCAAGTTTTGCCAAACAAAATGAAACCCATCAAGTATTTGAACGTTGCAAGGACCGAATGTTCTCTCAGAACGTAAAATCGTTGTGCACTAATGCCTTTCTTTCTCAAATACCAGCGATTTTATTCTGAATTGCAGTGAAATCAATTAATGGATGTGAATTGTGACCCGAATTGGCAGTCACTCAGATGACTGCCTAACGTTTCACTTCCATTTACCGGAAAAATTATCTCCAAAGGGATAGCCTAGCTATGGGAGCAATTTCCGAGACAATTTTGACATAAGAAATATTTTTGGATAAGCTTGATAGTACTAAATGACAACAGATCCACCCGATGCCTCTATGTCAGCTCAGAACGTATATCCTTTCTGGTAAATAAAGCTGCCGTCAAGAAAGATATTACACAAGCATTTGGAAAATGTTCATGGAAAAGATAGAAAGGAACAAATTAGGTTTTACAAGTGTCACACTACACTGGACCCCGGAGGAAGCATCCATCGGACAGTATATAATGGACAAACTGGGATACGGTAGCAAAATTATTCTTATAATTTTACTCAGTTCAGTGTTTGGCCACACGGACAGAAGTGACATATTTACGTGAAATTCCGAAAAAAAAATTTTACACCACTGAAGTAAACCAAAATGCACCAGAATCAGCTTCCGAGTTCGAGGAGATTCTTTTAGCAGAACTCTCAAATGTACAGTCAGTTCAGCTTGTATGTTCTGAATATTTTCAATAATTCTAATAAATTTAAACTCCGACAAGCGTATAATGCGAAAGTCTACAGTCTGCTGTTCCGGGCACATATATGACGAATTGACCGTACGGCAGTGCAACAATCTGTAAATTTGGAGCGCTTTTCATGATACACGAGACACAACGGGACAGAAACCGTAAGAAACTTTCTCGGACGCTTGGTCAACTGAGGTCGGATGAATTTCCCAATCATTATGTATCGCGTCCCCGTAGGCAACCTACTCGTGTGACTAACTGCATTGGTATTCATTATTGGCCTGTCCACTCACATCTTGTATACACAAAATGTGTTCCTCCCCTCCTTGGATTATCATTTCCATGAAGACAGATTAAAGCTCTGCGATGAACACGACGTGAATGCCCCTTTCCGTGCACTTCCAATTAGTTAACATAAACTTTCATCCAATCAACACGACCTCTGGTAAAAACCAACGTAACAGTTCCTGGCATGTTTTCTGTTGGCCTGAAATGAAGCACTGGATGTATTTGCCTTCACACTCTTATTTTACTCAAGGTGATTGCAGAATGGTCTGTAAACTAAATCCTCTTTGAATGCACTAACTGTTTGCACCAAACGTTGCATTTCGTTGGGACATGGTCTATGACCACACTGTCCGTTGTGGGAGCAAACAAATTATATTCGAAGACCTATTTTTGCTTCGTCTTCGCACACCGTTATTTTAACTTACCCCAGTTTCAAGAGGGGTTTTCAGCTAACGGAACAATTTAATAAATTTGCAATGAACTAACTGATTCTTTTTGCCTACAGAGCAAAACTCCAGCTTTCTGTCTTGCACCTGCGCTACTCCGTGACCCCGTTAGTTTGTCGATCGGTCAGTTTGGCATTAGAATGAAATCTAGATAAACAGGAAATCCTGTGGCGTAACTGGAAACTCTCAACATTTGGGTCATTAGCGCAGAAACATAGGAAATCCCGGTTCATTCGTAAACCGGAATTCCTGATATGACGTGGGAACTTGGTGTTTTTATAAAATTTATTCCAATTCTAATATCCACTTAGAGCCTCGTGTCCGATGTGATGCGTGGATGTGTGTAGGCATTATATAAAATAAATATAAGAAACTAAGTGTACTGACTGTTTGGGGAAATAGCTGACCTATTCAATGCTTTGGAAAATGTGAGATTTCCCTTTTTATTAGTATCAGCTTTATAATCGGACTCCGTTAGTCCTAATTTATTCTCTCCAGACCTATTTTTAGGTGGAAAAATTTAGTCGTTCATAAAAATTTCCGAGAGAAGCAGGACAGAATCAGGCGAAACGAATCTTCACGACTAGCGACGTTTTTAACAGCTAGCCAAAATAGTCGCTATACTAATCTTCCAAAGTACGGATTCATTTTCTTTGACTTCCACTCCCAATAAACAACCACGGGGTTAAATAATTTTCACCATAATTTGGATTTACTTAGTCAACTGTATTCAGATTTCTAAAAAACTTGACAGGTATATTCCAGAAATGAGATTGCTTCTTGCTGAACATGAAAATAGCTTCCTTTCCCCAATTTATGGATCAAAAGGCCTGAGAGAATGAGAATAACAAAACGCTCAGAGGAAATTCTCAAATTCATTTTTTCCGTAATTTGTTCAGATGTTAGTTTCCAGTGATGTCCAGTCTGCTTCATTTGATCGCCGCCGTGCCGGAAACAAGCAAAAGGATGAATAATGAATGAACATACAAAAGTAACAATTTTAAAAATTACTTAGATGAAGAAATATCCCCTATCTAAGGGCAAAAATGACTGGAGCAAGTGGACAAATGAAATTAAACCTCCAAAATCATTGTTAGGAGATCCCGTGGACACCGAGTATTTGAAACTTTGCCCAACCAAACCAATCGGTTTTTGATGATTTGAAAATATTTTTATTATCTTCGAAGAACGGTTACCTGAATTCATTGACCAAAATTCCTTTGCCTCAGAAAACAATGTTTATCAAAGGAGTTTCTCTGTGAGCAAGCGGAACCAGGCTTGCATTGAATGCTTTCTCGGGAAATGTTTTTGTTCCAGCACCCCAAGCGTAAGTTCAGAATTGCTGCTTAGATAATTGCGATATACACCCAGAGTATTGTGGATACAACGGGAAAATAAGTCGACGGATTCTCTGGGGTCATTTTACTGAGCAGTATGGAAGAACCGATGTAGCTGTTGCAGTATAGACTCGTATGCACGATCCACAGTCGAACAGCACACCAAAACCACATAACTCTGACAAGATATGACCAACTACGCGACAGTGCGTCATCGTATTTGCAAGTTCATGATGAATCGCAACCGCCTAGATAGGAGAACGCAACTGCCTCCTAATCTACTCCTTCAGAACTAGCCGTACAAACCTGGTATGTCTGTGACCAACAAAAAACCCGAAGGTTAAGTGGCTCATTCCCGTGCATCTGAAGCTTTCAGCCGAAAACTTAAAAGAACAAGTAAAATTGCTTCTGTCCTAGTGCAACTAAAAACTGTCTGCAGACCAAACAGTTTGTACAGATTCCGGATGTTTTCCGAAAATGAAAGTCATCATTCCTTTATCCACCACCCCTCGTTCAGTTCCCTTGTTACATGCCGTTGCTGTGGGGTAGAATACAAAATCAGGGAATATTAGTGGACGTCTGATAATCAGTATAAAGAACTTCGAAAAAATATTGAGTAATAGGAAGTAATTTGGACCCCTTGATGGAAATAAAACGTTGTCAGCGCTTTCAGTGTCAAGTCGTTTGCTTTATGAAGAAACAGTGAGGCCACCAGTAGATAGCAATGATGGAACTCATTTTGTGAAATTAAAAATGCTGAACACAAAATGTTTTGTTCTCGGTAACAGCCGTAGGCGAAAAATCGTCATAACCTGAAATCCCGGTACATAAAGCGCTAAGTCACAATCAGACGTAGTTGGACCAGTGACAAAACTCGGATGAAGACGAGTAACTGCTAGTTGCAAACAAGACTTCATTCGACGTAGCTGGAGGTCACTGACTGAAAGCATGGAGGTTTTGTCAGTTGGCGAGCTGTTCTTTTGTTCATTCATATACATAACATCATTTGACGTGACCAGAAGTTGACACGATCTGGCCGTTGTTTAATGATTGATAAACTACTGGGATACCAGAATTAATTCTCGTGATGAACACGATTGAAAGGTCCTTGCGTGCTACAGCTCATTTTGGGATTGTCTGAATGGAAGAGTTGATGTCGGAAATATATTGCTCTGTATACCGATAGGAAGGGGTTGTGAATTTCACGACTAATATAGTCGGGACACAATTCGAAATTTGCCATTTTGTTCTGGGAGTTTGAAGTTTTGAGTGAAACTGACTACCGAAATTTTGAACACGCGATGCACCACTGGAAAACGTGGGCACGCTGTGCAACTGCTCCGTTATTGCAAACATCAATATGTCGTGCACAAATACTCTGATCCAAATTACGTGCGAGCTAGGAACGAAATCTAGTTTCTCAATAATCAGGATGGCCATTAGTGGTTTGTTGAATTTGAATAATGCACGATACACTGCAAGAATCCCAAACTTTACTTCACTGTCTCACATACTGGTGGTTTCATAACCCTTGGCAGCGTGCACAGCAATGATGCCACACGACAAAACTTTGTAGTCGAACATAATTTGTTTTCAGATTATCATTTCCACTTTAAACCAAAGTGGGAGAATTCGAATCAACTGTTGACAGAGAAATGTAATATTATTTTTAGCAGCAGTAAAATAAAAGTGAACATGTTTGTCAGGTGTTGTTCTTCAGATATCCTTACCCAAGGCTAGGATTTTTACATCCCAGAAAAACTACTGTAGTTCGAGAATCTCGAATGAGAAATTAAATTGCCCAACTCAGGTTGGCCCTAGTGAGCAAAATGTTTTACTGGAGCTGAAAACCCAATAGGAATGTGAACTAGAATATTTATACTGTTTTTGACTTTTCTCTAAATCTCTGAAAGGTAGCCTCTTCGTCAGTCTGTTCCAGAAGCCAGCTCAAACTAGTTTTTGCTTGCATTAACAATTCATTCAATCAGCCGATTCTTCTTTCCGTCAATTACTAATGACAACAATTAATCGAACTAAGTGAATTGAATTCCAGTCAGCGACAATGCAGGTCGCACGCGGAGGGCGAGTGAATAAAACTGTCTTTAAACTATGCGAGAAATTTGCTGATCTAAAATAAAAAATCCATATCTGCCAAAAGCTCATTTCATTGGTGACTGTTCAATAATTTCAGCTGTTATGAATTATGCACGGATTTCGTTTACAAAAATCATATCGGCGAGTAGAAGCTTCACGGACACAGATGACAGTCTAGGTTTCCGGTCTGTTGAAGTTAGTTTCGATAGATGAAGAACAAAAGAATGCAATGTTTTCTTCTTCCAACAACCAGTAGTCGCAATAAATCCTTGGTATTTACTGTTACCCATTCAAGCTTTTCCATCAAACTGAAAACTGGTTTACTCAATCAACTGCAATTGCAGACCGGCCACCCAGAAAGGTAGGCATTTCAAGCGAAGCACACACGGATTGCTGAGGGCGCACAGGAAAAAGATAAGACCGTTTAATCTCATACGGACACCTGCCCTATGGGATCTTTGCAGACAACTGGGCACATGTACCAATCAATCATTAAAACAGATGTTATATCATAATTTCCTGCTGGAGTTGAGTGAAGTGGGCTAAATCCAGGGAAGAAAGTGAGCAAAAGTGGACCGAGTGTCATTTTTATTCAGTGGCTTTGCTCACAATTATTTAGCTGAGGCCAAGCGTAAGATGGTTCCTTCTTGTTACACGTTACTTTCTGGTCAACCGTTTTCCCGGAACGAAATTTCTCAAGAGTGATTCAGTGGCGATTTATCGTTCCTGCCGTTATTGCTTCGGAGGGGTTTTGAACAAAGAAGAGGTTAGTTAGTTAGTGCTGTCGACAGACAGCAATGCCTCCGAGAAAAAAATTCAGTTTCTCTTCAAGTTTTACGAAACAGCAGTCCTCCGGATTAAGTGGAGAAATTGTTTGCAGGACAAAAATGTAGTGTTTTTGTATAACTGACAATTGTCATGAACGATACTGATATAGTGGTCATTAAATAAAGCGAGATAATCCACCAAGCGTTTTTATTGCGACAAACTTTCATCATAACCCTGTTCTCTTTTACTGACCACTTTGCGCCCATCGCTATCAAACTTGTCCTCATCTGAGATGTGCGCTGCAAATATGTGTAAAAGACCTCCACTAAAACACTTATGTTTTGATGTTGTAACAATACTGAACTTATTGGCAACAATTTGAGAAAATATACATTTTCCTAGAGTCTCAAAATTCTTTTCCGAGATCCCAAAAAGGATTGTCATTTGACGGTTGCAGACCTCGAAATCTGTCAAATTCAAATTCACTGGATGATATATTTGATTCCAATTCGATTGTAATTTATTTAGGTAGTAAAAACAACAATAACGATTATAAGGAGACTAGGTTTCTCACGCGTGTGACTCTTCTCTTGTAGCGAATTGTTCCCGTTCGATTAGCTTCAAGCTTTCAGCCAGTATCTGGTGAGTATTAAATCTTGAATGAATCATGCCGACTGTCAAACTCTTCCCTTTTCTATGCTTCCTTTCGGATGGCTTTCGTCCACGATTTAAGCTGGCAGTCGGACAAAAAACGGAAAGACAGAGACTTGTCGAAAGGAGCGGAAAAATGACAGCTTTAATCTGTTTTCATGTAGTTGGGAAATACGCAGACAATTAGTCTCAAGGTTGCTGCTGTCTTGCTTTATTTTCCCCATTTTACTGCACCGTGTATGTGTCCCAAATTAGCTAGCTGTCTGGTAGAACCTGGTTTGACTAACCGATTTCTGCGAAACGAGAAGCGCTGAAACTGTTAATCACAGTTCCATCTTTCTATAGCCTCAGAAAAACGGCGGCGCAATGAATGACTGTTCAAAGTCAGTTCCGTGCCCGGCCACAATTGTAGTAATCACAACACGAATACTGGCAGAGAAGGTGATAATTGGAACATGGAGATTTCGAAGCGATGGTATAAAATAATTTACCCGAAAAGATGTTTACCAATGCACACGGTTCTGCAAACGGACTTGGTCAAATCAAAACACGAGCAAGTGAACGATGTTTTGAGGAACTGTTCTCATAAATCATGAATGATGAAGTTTGCGTGCGTCAGCAAGGACGGCACCGACTGTCTATTTCCCTACTATTTCTTATTATTTACAGTAGAGCTTTGTTGTCATGATTTTCTGTCTACAAACTTGCACGAGCAGGAACCGAGTATAAATGATGTTGTTGTGATGGTGTTGGTCGCCCGTTTTCATTGTTCGGTCTTCAAATTCCTGAAAATGATAGGAAATCTGATGCCATACAAAACTGATTGCATATGTTGACGCCAGTTATTGGTCTGAATGACGACTGCACGTGGTTATCAGAAGTTTTGATGAAGATATGGACTTGAACCAAAGGAACCTCAGATGACTGGTTGGTAGATTGCGTTGACGCACATTTCTTCAAAAATCAACCGGAAAATCCCGGAGGCGTGAACAAGCGAAATAAGCGCTACATTCTTGGAATAGTAAGAATAAAAGTTCCCATGATTTCGACTTAATTTTCTAACATTTTTGAGACATTTTAAATTCCATTCTGAATCGCTGAATATTTGGAAAGACTCTGCCAAACATATTGTTTCCATAGCGGCTGTTCCCACACCCTACAGCTGGAAAACCAGGGTTGAAACAGCGAACGGATATGCTCCACTGACGGATTCCAGTGAGCGTAAAACTCGAGTCTGGTGCTTCTAATGTAAAGTTTACCCTTGATCCGAAGTGTTCCATTGAAATTTGAACACCGAAGTCCAGTCAGTCAAACACAGCAACATCAAACCAACAATTTGTATGCAAGTAATTGTGAAATCTAAATAGACACACCTAGTTGTTGACTGCCTGCCAATTTGGAACGGATTACATAGCACACATTTAAAACAAATGGCACCCTCAAAATGGATTAAGTGTCCAGAAATTCGCGTGATCACGATTGGTTTTAAGTGATACCAAGTAAATAAAATCGACAAAATTTGGCAATATTTGCTGGCTTAGATTATTTACTTGGTGAGTTAATTTTGTTACGATCCGTAAACATCGACCGGAATGAATTAAGTTCGTGAATGTATAATTCATTTGGCGTCAAGGTGATTGCGAGCTAGTGCCAATGCTTCTTGATTATTGAACATTATTCACTTTCGTGATTGTTGAATTATTAGATCAAGGCAAAATAACTACAAATGTCTTAGCTATAAGTCATCTATTTAAAGCAGCGAATTGTATTTGCCAAGTGGCCTTTTCAGCTATTTCCGAACACCAGAAGAATGCTTTCTTTATGAAAACATGCAATTTTATGTGACGGAGACCGTAAATTCTCAAATTCGCTTTTTTACACCCATTTTTCTTGCACTTTTGTGTTTTGAAATTTGCATTCCACGTGAGAGCACCGCCTTCCAAGAAGCAAACTGAGTCGTGGGCCAACTACTTTAGAACTAAAATTTGGAATAATTTAGACGGAAAAAATATGCCACTGACTGTGGCATCTGGCCCAAGTCACGTGGTGTCTCTAAATGTTTTGTCGGAAAATGGTGGACTCTAGTCCAATTGTCAAATTTGGTCTACAGAGCACAATTTACTAGAACGGCGAGTTGGTTATACGCTGCCATTGTGATTCTGATTGTGTAAGAGTCGACGCTGGCTGACCCACTTAATGGACTTTGGCTCGTGAGTTTTCTTTCCATTTTTTCCCATTGCAAAATGAAATGCTCACGACCCTTCCTCGGAGGAACAATGACCCGTTCATGTTATACTGGTTAACGATATCACCCTTTTCGCTGTCATTTTTGCCTGCCATGATTCACTTTTGAACAAGTTGCTGGCTTGTGAAACGGAACAATTCGATCATTAGATTAGAGAAACGTAAGGCGACCAGGCAAACCTATTCAGATTCAGTGAACTCCTAGGCTCTGTGACCTAATGTCTTCAGCCTAATCTCAGTGTTCCCGATGAAATTCAATTCGAATTCATTGGTACTTAGAGCTCAATAGTTCATATGTGTCATTCTTCCGCAACAGCCATATTTCTTGGCCACGTGGCATAGCCATTCTTACCGTTGCAAAGTATGATCATAAAGTGTATAGTAATCAGGTGCCATTAGAGCACCTTAGATATCTCAAATTAGCAAACTTTTTCACTTCTTCTAAATGACCAGAGACAACTTGTCCGATGTACGATTAACTGGTAATTTATAGCTGCCCGGGCAATAAGAGTCGTTTATTTTAGACAAAGTGTCATTGGAAAGGGAGAGTTTGGCTTCGAGCCCCTCCAGTTCTGCGGCAACATTTCACACACCGGACGTGCCAAATGTTCCCCAAACACCACTGCAACGTAATTGAGTCTGTCCCAGATTTTTCCATTGCCTTGGTTCCTCACCCAAAAGTGAATTACAATTAATATCATCCAAGGCTCATATCTCGGAAAAGCTAACAACCCCTGCTCCCATTCAAAGGTTAATTGGTAACTTCCATTCAAACGCTATCTACTCACGGTTGAACAAATCAAATATTTGTTAGTGTATTATTGCACTGAGCTACCAATTGACGAACTGGCAGTCTGAAATGATTGGTACGGCAGCCGAGTTGCTATTAATGTAGATCTTCTGTGAACTTTTTGATTAAACACTGCCCCATGTTTACTGTTTCACAGTACCAATACTGTAAATTGTTAAATTCTGAATATGTAAACTGATAAAAGCAAAATGGTCTGGAATTGTGGGCGCGGCATCTGTAGAATCCTTGAGCAAATAGTTTCAGCCGTCCTGAAAAGCTAAATAATACCAAACTGGGTGTTTGAAATGATTATGAATGCAAGTGACTTGTGAGAAATGGAAATTGGCAAAACTCTAAGAATGATGACACGTCTGTTTACTTTTAAGCTTTTGGGCTTCATTCAAGGTGCGGCATTTCACAAAATTGAAGCTGCTTTATGTTGTTGAAAGGCATGGAACAACTACAGACTCCGCATAGCAATATTACTATTGTTAATATTTCCTATTCTTGATAAAGTCAGACCTAGGACCACTTTTTAGCTTTTGGGAACCGGAAAATTTCTTCGATATCTACCTAGATGAAATTATTAACTGCGTTGCTACTCGCATTCGACAGCAACGGAAACGTCGGCAATTTGACTGACTAGGGCAGATATTTTTTTCCCCGAACAGAGCAACCAGCTGAAAGACTTTTGTTAAAAACGACAAAATGCCAAATTTTGTCTATCACTTTGAGCAAAAATTTAATTAAA
This sequence comes from Fasciolopsis buskii, assembly GCA_008360955.1. NCBI lineage: Eukaryota > Metazoa > Platyhelminthes > Trematoda > Plagiorchiida > Fasciolidae > Fasciolopsis > Fasciolopsis buskii. The sequence continues at coordinate 82,104 of LUCM01003314.1, read as the reverse complement.
CCTGGAAAATGTTCCACAAAGTAGTGGGACACTTGGTTTTATTCCGCGGCGTTATTTTTGTTTACATTCAACAAAATGGATTTTCCGTGTTTATGAGTTAGTAACAACACGTTGCGGATTGTCAGTGGATGTCTCTCAGAGTTAGTCCATCCAACATAAAAACAATAACGTCAGTCTCAAGAAAAATGTCCGGTCTCTATAGGATAAATGAAAGCACTTCAGTTATTCTCTTTGATATAAATCGCTGTAAATATATTCATTTTCACATAAGCAATAATTGGACAGATTTCACAAATCCGGCGAGAATTAGTGTTTCGTAAACATTTGTAATGAAACCATTAAACATTTGATAAGAAGAAAGACAAGACAACTAGACAAAAGTGAGGGAAAAATGAAAAGTTTTCCTTTTTTAGTTGACTGAACTCCCAGCTTCCGCAATAATGGTGCTAACGAGTGTAGTAGTGAACGTACCCGTACATTCTGTCACGCGAAGTGTGTAAGGCTAAGTTACCGGTGCGCACGCATTTCTTCAGCTTTGACATCAAAGCTAATCTCTTTATGGCTTTTTTGCATTTCTACTGGGAGGTCTGCTGGAATTAGCCCTACCGGAGTGAATTATTTTGGTCTCGATGTGGCCTATTAATCCTTAGTTTTTGAGACCGCACCGGTGAAACAGTCTTGTTTTGTCACTAGGCTTTTGTACACCACATCAGGTTAATCCCACCGAGAAAAATGTTGCACGTCTTATTTTATTTCGGTGAAGCTTGTCAAAATTAGGACGAAGCTTCTTCTTTGAGCTTGAGCGATTGACACTAGCGATTAACTGAAATCAAAACGGCATTGGGATTTTCACTATAATACATGGTGATTCTGAACAGAAGCCTCGCAAGTCTAACCGCTCCTGAGAACTTTCGGAGTTCATGTATGCGGGAGAAAAATTCAACTTTATCCGGGATTTATATTTCGACAGGTCAGATTACCCTTGCAAATAGCTAGCTTTGTTCTCTTTTCGTCAGAGTGAAATCGACTAAGGAATAAATGAATTCAGACCAAAAGTGCAGAATCATTGGAACAACAGAATTTTTTCAACTCCCCCTTCAATTCATTCAGTTCATTCTTCAAATCACTGATGATAATTTTCGATTGTTTTTCGGCTTCTTCAGCCTTCTTGAGCCTGAAAAAAGAGCCAGAAAAAGGCGAATGTGGTTGGATACATGCGTTTTGTGAAACATGAAAAAATTACTGATATACAGCGCTCACAGCAAAAGATTGTCATAATCTTTAACCATCAATTTGGTTGCCAACGGCAAAGATGAGTTATATTTCCCTGAAATGATTACATTACAAAAGAAAGGCAAACACAACTCTAAGCTTAATCGATTTATCGGATGAACACTTTAAATACACAGTTTTTCCACCAATCAAGACAAGCAGGAGCAATGCAGTCAGAAACACTGTTAACTTCCATTCGGATGCACTGTGGTGATGCCGATGGAACGTAACTCTAGTCACTTTCGGTATTTCTGACAATAAGCTTTGGAACATTTCAAATCGTGAATCCCGTTTGTCTGGTCATAAATCCAGGTGCTAATTCACTTGCCAATACGAATTTCCGGAATTTAATGTATCACATATGATCACTTACACTCCCATCCTTACTTGGATTTGGGGATGTCGTCAGTGACGACGGTGATGATGATGAGACGAAGGAACTAGTACTGGTCGTATTAAAAACAGTGAAAATGTTCCCGCGAAATGATACAAACATTTGCTTGCTTTGACATGCGAAAAGACCGAAAATTTCTTGTGAAATCAAGGGAATTGGCTAAATAATCACCGCATCTAATGTGCTCTTATGAAGCATTCATAACGGATAATCGGTGCTGGCAATAGATGTACGCCCAACAACTCGTAATGTTAGGTTGCTAGAACAATTTTACGAGCCCCAAAATTCCGTTTTTTGGATTGCAAACCATCTCGAACACTTGAGGGGGCGTGCAGTTCTCTCCCCGGGCTTATTGCGGAAAAGAATGTCAGAAATCCACACTTCTCTTTCCAGTCTAGTTAAGGAGAAAGTCAAAATCAACTGCTTGCCCCTGAAGCTCTTTTACCCGAATTTGGTAAGTAAGGTGACAGCTTTATCTGAAAATTGCTTGGACCACGTACTCCCCTGCAATGGCATATGCATTCACGCACACAAATATTCCGCACGGGATTTCGATCAGCCAACGAATTCCCTAATTTGGACAGAAAACCTCACATGATTAGTTACAGATTTTCACGCTCTTTCTTATTTGTTTAGCTGAGAGTGACTGTAGGTTACAATCTTCTGTACAAAGTTTAAACTTTTGGTGATTTTTCATTTGAATTTTCCACTTGGATTGCTCAAGTTTACTGTCTGTCTAGTAATCTGGTATTCATATGGTGAGTCCGCAGTTGAAAGTTTTAGTCCATCCGTCCGTGACTTAATCATTGGCATATTTGGTCTGCAATTACTCTTTTTTGTATCTCAATATTTTCCTGATTCTTTTGTCGAAGAGGTTTGCTGGTGATGATTTTATTAATTCTGAAATGGTCCAAACTCTGACCTGCTGAAGGTATTTGTTGCTTACATTTTGCTTTCTGCTGCCCAATTCAATATTCATCACCTCCAGATATCCATCGGTAAAGAACGTTCAGTGGCTCATCCTCGGATTTGAAGTGAAGTAAGACCATGCTGGTCGGTTCATTTTGTGGTGTACTTGTCACGCACGAGTGGAAATTCCCACCGAATATCAGTTTTCAAAATGTAATTGTGATCATGTATCCCAAGAAGTGGTGTTTAACAAGGAGGCCATGAAGACTGAAGAGTAAATTTTAAGCTTTCCGTTTGGGCATAACATTGAAACTGTTTTTCTAACGCTGAAAAATATTTGGATGAAACAACTGTAAACGATGTGTTTCCAAATTAACTGGTCCTTGTAGTTCGCTACTTTCATTTGTTTTCACTCTTGCTGTCTGCAGAACATGGTAACTATTTGTCCCGGCTGAATGCCGTGGACGATAAAACAAGAGGCCTGGTCCGTAACTGAATCAAATTCACCATACTTTTGGTGTGAAATGTCGCTAACTATAATAAGCGTTTCACAGTTTCTCTTACTCTGGTTGATTTTTGTTTACTTGCATGATAATCCTTGCATAAAATATCACATCCCAAGAAAATTACCTCTGTTTCAGTTTGTGCTGTTCCTTTACGAGAAAATCTAAATGGTCTTGCGTCGATTTTTGCAAAGTAATGCTCACGTTCTCCAACTCTTTTCGTTGCTGATGACGAAGCTGCATCATGTTGCGTTGATACATTTTGCTCAGTCCGTCAACAAAACGATCTAATTCTTTGTGTTCCCGATTTCTTCGAGAGTAACAGTTGGACAGTTGTTCATGTAACTCAAATGTCACATTGAGCAATTTATCAGTGAATGTATCCGAATGATCCAGCTGTCGCATATTTTTCGCAGATGAATCGAATAGGCTGGAGGAAATCGAGCCGGTTTGATGAAACTGTATGCTTGTTTGCACTTCTTTGCTTGATCTTCGTTGTTTATTTGGGAAACGCGCTATTTTTGGGGCATCCTGAGGACAAAACGAAGGGAAAAGATTGCACGGTGAGTGGAAAACATTGTCTCCACGTTCAACTCGAAACGTTAAAACACATCACGTGGGAAAATATGGAGAACAACATTTTAACCTGGTTAATTCATCTTCCCCAACTAAAAAACCCGGGAGAAAAAAACTGACACCTCATTATCAATAAGAATATTTCCGTGGTATAGTAAGTCGTGCTTTCCCGTTAAGCAAATGATGATCGCTGAACCTAATGCTCTACTATTGGATTCTCGTGAAATCGAAATTTGGCTCAACACTGAAGTATCATTTATTTCATGATATATGATTTATCACCAGTGAACTATAATGGTTTTGTCTGTCTTACCATGTTTATTAATATTTTGCTGTTTTACCTTGAACCATCGCATTCCAAAAAAATGGTGTGAACTGCTCACAATATTTATTCCAAAACCTCGTTTTGTCTTGGCCGAAAGCTGTATGAATTTCTAGGCGATATTTAGAGAATTAGTGTGTGCCGGACGTAAAGTCGCAGAAGAATTCAATTTATCCTTATTTTACAGGTAACGAATCACTTTTTTAGCATTGATACGTAAATTGCAATCAGACGGATATCAACTGTCTGTGGGGTTTGATTTTCCTCCGCTGCGGTTTCCCAGATTGGCATATTGGATACTTCAGATCGAAATATCCATAGAGGCCACCCATGGTGGATTTGACCAACTACTACGTGGCAGAAACTCCGATAATTTTTTGAAGTGAAAATCTCGTGTACCGACAGAAATTTGTCGGCGGTTGCCGGGGAACAATATTCAAAATGAATAAAAATCTCAGTGCAATGAACCGTTTGGAAATTTGCTAAACGTTTGTTCTACTAGATCGTAAAATTTTCCACTCTAATTTATCATAGTCCACTGGTAGATTGATTTCTGTTATTTCCAATGTCATCATCAACACCATCGGTAGGATTACAATTATGGCCAATAGTGTGGTTGCAAAAAGGATACCACTAATTTCATGGTGCAGTTACAAGTATTTTTATAAAGTCTGGAGTATATATGAACTTTCGTTCGTCCCACATCACTTGTATTTTGTTTCATAAAGTCATTCGAAACTTGTGCACGTAAGAACATCTTTATCCTTTGGTGCTGATGATGTGACTCTCATCAGCGGACAGTACCTACCGAGGCGGTACACCTCATCGGACACGCAAATAGAGATGCAGGTGAAAATTAGTGCGGTTTCACTTACCTCAATTGTATTTTTGGATTTCAGAGCGATTTCCAATTCTTCTCGGTATCTTCGGGCTTCCTTTTTAGATTTCAAGATATTGCATAGCAACAGGCACGGTAAATTACCTTTCGTAAATTTGCTATTGTAACTTCTTGTTTTCTGTTAACTCTTAGGGCCTCGTTAATTTCCTGTCCAAAAAAGAAAACTTTAGGTTTTAGTCTTTTTTGCTGGATGGACTTAGAGTCAAACACACCATACCCACGTTTGAAACAGATCGCGTTGCACATAACTGTGACACGATAGAATGGCTTTTTGGCTTTCTCAGTTTCTTGCTACTACATTTCATGTTTTTAACCACGGGTCTGTGATTAGAAACATCATCGGAAATGTGACGGGAAAAAGCAGCAACATCGAGGGAAAAACGAAGGAAAAAAAAGCCATGTGTGGTAAAATGCAGGGGCTAAGTTCAGTTTCGTCCGTGTGGTTATTAGTCTCAGATCAGCGTGTTCCGATATACGTTGCACCTTCACAGCACCATCTAACCAAATGGGAAAAGTGTTGAATAATAATCAGAGATATAATGCAGATCAATAAGGTGAAGGGTTGTATAGAAGAGGGAAGATTTTGAACCCGACAGCGCAACTGACTGCGCAAGGGAATCATAACACCGATTGCCTCCAACCAACGCTTGGAGAAACTCGTGGGCTCCAACCCAGCAGTCTAAGTAGATCTACAAGAGCGAATCTTCTATCCATGGTTTTCATCTCATTTTCTAGGCTCGCCGACCGGTCATCTCGACTCATCTTCCGACTACTATCTCGAAAAAATGCGCACAACTAGGCGTACACCTTGTGAGCAAGTGAAATGTATGTCTCAACCTCCTTTGTCCACTCATGTTCAGTGTCTGTTCTGGAGAGTAAACGAAATTTACTCACTAAGCTCTCCGGATACCAAGAAGACAAAGAGGTTTAAACACTAAAAGCCCTGGCACAGCTATCCTTATAGGCCACGGTTCTGAACCATACAGCTGAACCGACCCCATTGTTGCTTTGAACGCTCTATCCTTAGTAGATAACTGGATTTAGCCTAGACGCTACAGATGCCTCAAGTTGACGAACGCTGGCTGAGCATTCCGTCTATTCAAAGGCGTTTCATCCGATATGTTATCATGCGAGTTACAGCTACCCAATCAGCTTAATCTATCTACTTTCTCCAATTCTTCCTTTAAAAGAACAAGATTCGGCCGTGAGAAAATCCAGTGCTACAACATTACTTCTCACTTCGAAGGAAAAGACGCACCGTGGTGCAGAAAAGTTTGTCATGTTTTCGGTTTTCACTCAGACTTCTAACGGTGTTCTCATATTCTAAGTCAGAATTTTTTCCACACGAACAAGAATCAATGTCGTGGTCCTCAGATGAGTGTAGAACTAAGCTCACAATCATCTCATTGATGAAGTTGAAAAGAAAATTTGAAAAAGGACTCTGACGAACACCACTCTAAGTAGTCAATTCAGGTGAAGGATCGAGGCAAGCGACTACTCACCTCCGGCTGTTTGCTGAAATGCTGGAAGAGTAAGACGGATTTCTGAAGCACCTCCTTCAAATGAGGCAGAGATTGCGCATGTATGGAGTGTGCCTATGTTCTAAAATTTGTCACAGGATGAATACTTGGTCAATACACCTCCACCAGAAGCCGGTTTGAGTCTTACACTTACACCTTTCGAGGGCTCCGGATACTCGAAGGAGAATAATGACCGCAAACCTTGTGAATGCAGATGCTTGCGAATTGAATTCCTGGGTGCTTTTGCGTAAGAAACTGCCGATATTCTCGTATATTGGAACAGTCACCGATTCGCGCCAGTCTATAGGCAGCGGTTTCATGACGCTGGATGATTTCAGGAATTTTTTAACAAACAGAGACAACTCAACTTTTCATGAAACCTATCTACGGGGTATTCTCCATTTCTAAGAAGACTGATTTCTCGCTTTATTGCTTCATAAGTGAAAAGTTCACTGTGAAACTGGATCAGATAGATTGTGCCTTAAAGCGTCCTGCTAAAAACCTGCAGCCGGGACCCCTGAGAGTGAATCACTAAGCCGTCGGTTTCCTTAACCACCATGCTCACACTTGGATGCAGTGGACTAGCATTCGTAATAAGTCGGTAAAATTTGGAACTATTCTCAACAGGCCCAGAATTTCCTTTTGTTCTGTTTCGCTAGTTAGTGCTCCTAGTGATAATCTCTCAGTCTCCCAGCCGACTGACGTCTCAGACGTTTGCGTTTGTTAGACTTTCCATAATTATCCCCCAATTTTGTAGAACCCCCTTATCTGCGAGAGGGGAACATAACAGAAATGGAGAATTTGGAGCAAGTGTTCATATGCTGTAATTCAGCTCAACTGGGTAGTCTATTCAAAGCTAGTAAATCAATCAATTTATTCTAGTTTAATTTGTTCCCACATAGATACGTTGTAAACAATTTATTCCGAAATAATTCTGTGTATTGTTTTTGATCTGATAGTTATTTGGTTGCACTTTTTACGGAAAACAGTAACCGAAGTCTACTCTATTCTGCCGCGAACTACTGCAAATCTTTTGGCTTCTGGTTTAACTTAATGTTCAAAATCACCGCCGTGGTTTCACATCCCATGCATTGTCATTTCGGTACCTTCAAATTTACATGAAAGTTGCACCTCTTCCTACCTTTGCCTTCCTCTTAAAGTCTATTTTTATCTCTTCATTTGGTTGTTTCAGTAAAAGTTAATTTAGAATTTAGCGCTCACTTTCCGTTCTCCTCCTAAGTACCCATCAGATGAGTGTAGCAGCAGGTGAAAATCCTACTCTCCTTAAGAAAGATCATAGGCTTCATCCATATTAAATATAACCTCTGTGCCCATAATAAGTACCATGTGAACGGTAGCAAAAATACGGAATAGTGCTGAAACAATTGGAAGGTAAATTCGTAAACACTGTAAAGTTCATCATATATGTCAGCCCTTCGAAGCCGTAGGTTCAAAGTATCTGCCACTTTTGTAAACCATGTTTTACCAACGAGTGCAGCACTGTCAAGAGACACTAACACCAGGCTTCCGGTCAGAGACTGGGTATGCAAAGCAGTAATGTGAGAATGGATGATTGCAAACCGGTGGATGTAGATGAGCGAGATTGAAATTTGTATCACTGGCTGATTCCGAATGAGCGGCTAACATTCACGGTTCTGTAAAAATGCCCACTACAGAGTAATTCGGTTTGCACACCTCTGCTTGCATACAAAGTTACACGAGAAAAAAAGTGGATATTGTTCTGTTTAAAAGTGAGTTACATTTATCGTACCATTTCGTGATCAATAGATTCACGTAAATTTATGTAAAGAGAAAGATTCCCAGATAAGAATCCACTACACTCTAAACAGTTCTGACTTTCCGGGGTTGGGTATAAACATGCCGCACCTATAGCTGACCACGAAATTCGCAAGCTTTACCCTATTAAATAGATGTGTTGGGAAGATGGCAACAAACTTTGTCCCTAATTGCCTCCGGATTTTGAGAATAATAAGTGGCAATATTTATGGTGGATAACTTTTGATAGTTCGAACCAAAGATGCTAACAGAAATTCACGAGAAATGGAAACATGCACCACAACATTCACATTTTATCACTGGCGAAGTTCATTGTTCATTTCGTGACAATTAACTTATTTGACCGGCGGTGGCCAAACGGATAAGGTCGTGTTGTTTGGGCGCGAAGGTCATGGGTTCGAACCTTCTCGCCACCGGCCAACTTCCCCACTTGGCAGCCCTCTGTTGGCCGCGGCCCCTATCCTGAAAGATGATGTACACTGTTATTTCATCAATAAAAACGGAGTAAAAGGTAAAGGATGAAAGGTTCCAAATTCAGTAAATTGTTTCCGAAAGGATAAAATTAACTTTTTGTTTTAAACTAGTGTCAATTTCGTCCGAGACTAAACGACTGAACAGTATGAAACAATTAATGATCGTTTTTATTAACTTACTTCCTTGTATATATCAAGCTGTGTTTGAAGGTCAGTTTCTGAAAGAAATTCATCACGTGATACATTTCATTCTTTTTCATGTACATCGAAAACGCTATCAAATTCTCTACTTTTTATTGATGCACTACTATGAATGTTTGCTCTATTCTTTTGCTGCATCTTTTGGGTTCACTAAGTGCAAAAACACACAAGGTCTTTTCAAATCATTCATTCATTATTTTGACCTAAATGAATTAAATTGGGGCACGCATGGACCTTATCAATTAGAATTACAAAACAGGCAACCGAATGTCATTGTAATATGCATCGAATGAATTTGTTGTTTCAGATGAACGTCAGTCAAAATGAAAACATTTAACAATTTGGCAAACGCGTTTTATAAATGCGGGCAACTCTGCCAGTCCAAGGTACTGCCCTAAGATGCAGAAAAACAAGTTGTATTTCAGAGGGTTAACCGACGAATTTCATTGGTGTTCAAAATAACGTGCTCGCTGCAGTCAATAAGGCATACTGATTAGAAAAATATACCGGATACGTTCTATTTTTGTTTCCTTATTGGCTGTCAGCATTTACACTACTCTATGGAGGACACTCATTATTTTGTTTGACAGTTGTTTGCTGCGATCCTGCAATACCATGGCATGATCCAGTGAGACTGCGGGTATCCGTGTATTCAACTCCCACAGATAGTTCCAGTGCCATTCTCTGAGCTGTTCATCTGTTTTATACCTTTTACTTGCTTAGGTCCCTTCCGTTCGCGGTTAAGTGGATAAAAATTTCATAACCTGCCACGCGCTAAAACATTGAATTCATTGAAGAAGGTCTAAGGTTGCCTTACTTCTAGGCATCCGAGCCCTCCCAGTTCCGTTGGCAACGTTATCCTGTGAATATCTTCCTCAGGAATTGGACGCCTCGCTATTTTTGCTATTACTTAAGAGTCTGCATCTACATCAGATACGAAATGAAAGCCGATATTTCGCTCTTGTCAGCTGTCAATGGAATCCATTTAGAATGCTCCATGTGCTGCTTTTTTCTTAACTTTTCAGTCGATGATGTCTGACCGAGTGTCTTTTATGGCCTCACAAGATGTGTGGAATTTTTCCCTTGGTGATTGCATAATGATCATGTCGATAATGTCAATCCACTTGGTGACTAACCACAGGCCATACAACACTGTCGCAATGAGCTGGAGCTGACACATCCAGATTCGACGTGTGCTTTGCTCTTTTTCTAAGTGAAATTTTGCAGTGGAACTGTCAGAAGCCTTCTCCTACGTCAGCTGTCCCTGGAACTAGATTGAAACTAGTAGACTGCTTCAGAGCTGGTTGTCCTACTAAAGAATAAATCGTAACTCAGATACTAAAATTTCAGTTAGCGTTCAACAGTTCGACCCGCATGCGGCACCGTTATAAAATCCGTCTGTCGCTAAAGAATAGAATTCATATAGCCTTTTGCATAGTCTTACTGCATGGATGATATTTTGCTGTTTCTGGCCTTTTACCGTCGATATCCACGGGGAATCACTGGTGTTGAGTGACTTCGTCCAGTTATCAATGGGGCAGCCAGACGTCTCCGAGGTTTGGTTTTGTGATGTAAACTGATAAGGTCTGCCCATGTGCTCTGGATGTCACTTCAAAGCTTAATTCACCGTGCAGTGTCTACGCGCCTTGCAGCCGAAGAGAGGACATACTGCCCTTTCAAACCAATGAGGTGTGCAATACACGACCACTTGACTAGTAAAAGCCAGCTCTTGTTTCTTCACGTTTTGGGTTTCAAAAGACAACCTGAAGCGCTAAAGGTATTAGCGTCCAACGCAACTCATTGGGGGAAATACCCTCTCATCTCTCACTATTTAGCAATACTTACAAGACCAACTCGAAAAAGGACTGTGGAAAGTGTTTCTTAATTTTTCAGAATATTAATTATAAGGCTTCAACGCGCTAGTCACCATTACGAATCCGTGGCATCAAGATACGGATTTCGATTCCTGTTGAATCACCGGACTCACGACGCTCGACTGTAAATAACATCAAAATGGTGACAAAGCTAGGTTCCACTGGTTCACAATCGTACTAAGTACAGTTAATATCAACCGGGCCACGGAATTCTGGTGGTGAAAAAAGACAAGTGGAGCATTCCGGCAAATCTACAAAATTTCAGATAGACACCCAAGGTTGCATAGTTCTTCGGTTCTCCCAACTGCAGAAACGGCGAGCATTCTCTAATGCGATCTTCTATTATGTTTCCAGAAACAGTTATTTCAAGTTGTAAAGCTTATACAACCACTGCTTATTCGCCCAAGAGAGGAAATTTGAACTAGTTATGCCTATTATTTTGGTCAAGACTTGGGATTTTCCACTCTTGATCCGTTCGTTTTATTAAGTCATCATATCCAGTCGGAACCGGTTATTTAATGTGACTTGATGGTATGATTACAAATCACTGAAAATGAACTTCTTTGCGTGCTATTTGGACGGAACACTTTTGTGCCAAAACGCCTAGATGTTAAGCCAACCGGGGGCTCACAATGGATCGTCTGTCGCCAGCACCACAGGATGCAATGACTTTATTCACCGCCGGGTTTTTCAGACCACGAACGTTTTGTCCACTGGGTGATCCGTGCCTAGGTGTTGGACTGGTTCTCCGTAATTCGTGAATGTATTATAAGGAACTATGCAGAGCTTTGACGTCTGCGCAGTTTTTCTACTTTCTTATTGTCGTAGTTAGATGGCACAGTTTTTAAATGTAGATTTCTCACGATATAGTATTCAAAGTAAAAGTACTGTACGACTACAAAAATATAAATTTAGTTGGGTTTGCCCGTCCACTTTCCTAATAAACCATAGAAACAAGACATCCAACCTGCACAACAAATTGCTGTTTTGCTATGATGAATCCCGTAATTGAGATTTGGTCCCTTAATTTGGAAATGTCACAAAAAACAAGCATGTCTTACTTACTGGAATTAAATGGTTTAAAGTTACGGGTGTTCACAAGATCAAAATATTCATTGTTTGCCATTTTCAATTCACTCTGCAACTCGTTCGTGCGGTCCTCGTACCGACCAACTAGATTCTGAAAGATTGCTCAACAGCATTCGGACATAAAAATCACAACTTAAGTTCAAGATAAATTCTATGCAATAGAAAAGCAGCAAAAGTTGTTTATACCATGGACACCAAGTTTATGATATAGTGTTCAGCTGCTTTATTCACCACAATTAAACTACAATATTCAAGTAATAATCTAAACACGTCCACAAAACTTCCTCAAATGTGCAGTAGAATTGCAATTGAACCACTGATTTTTTCTCGGGCAATATTTTATCTGCGGTCACAACAAATATCGGTTGAGTATTTGATATTTTTGGATAGAATCCCACTTTTGAGCTTTCTGTCCGTGGTGTGCATAAAACGCAGAAGTTTTTACGTTGAATTGTATGGAACCTCTGAAAAGCTGATATTTTTTTTTACCTGTATGGCAGCACTGGCTATACAAAGATTTATTGTAATACCGCTACCCGAAAAACAGACTGCAGAATTTCTGCAATTGGAATTAACAATTCAAGGCATATGTAACCGACCGAGGGAGACGGTATTCAAGCGGAAAGGGTGGTGACATTCGGACGCGAGATCAGCGGGTTCGAATCCTCTCACTGTCTATTAATTTCCCCAGTTGGCAGAACTGCGTTGACAGTGATCCCTGCTTAAGGGACGCACACTTTCGTTTCATTAATAGAGGAATTAGGAGGACAGAAAACTGCGTCGCATGTAGTCCCCAAATCTTCTTGACGGACGCCGTAGGTTGATAATTCTAATATTCTTAAACCTGAATGCTTTTTAGACTAGCAAAACCTTTTAAATTACATTGAGATGGGGGATGGATACCGGTCCCAATATCCTTGGATTTTTTTCACTGTCTATGACAAACTGTGGATTGGCCAGCTGAATCCTGCTTGAGCATGCACCTTTTCGGATTTCCTGTTCTCCCTAAAGAGTCATTCCAAACATAATTGTACAATCATAGGTCACCTTTTGCTACGTATGCTTTAATCTCGCACGTTGCTGGTTTTGAATATTTGTGCTTCTCGTAGCACGAGTTATTGTTTCCACGAGATAATGATTGCTTTGACTGATGGTTAGATGACAAACTTTTCATAATGAGGTTTTTATGATCTAAAGGCCAATTTCAATGGTCAGAGCCTCCATTTTACTTGTGTTTCTGTTTTGGCGGCCATTCACCTTCAGATGATTAGCTGATCCATTGAAAGCCGTGCAGCAAGAAACGACAATGAATAATACTCATAGTTTTGACCCAAGATGTAACCAAAAAGTCAAATAATCCAGCATTTGTCCAGGCCAAGCTGAACTACATCACTTGCATAAAACAGCAAGGTAAAGGACCGAATTAGATGTTACAGATGTCATCTTGAATGGCGTTCAACAGCCTACACACGAACGTAAACGGAAGTGTGCTCCGAAAAGGTACATTCTGTTCACAATACTAAAGTATCCCATGTGTACAGTTTGAACACTAGCTTCAGAAACGTTTAAGTTGTCCAGAGTGAAGAGATTTCCAGTGAGTCTTTAGAGAAAACGTTTGTAAGTAACCTCATGACGCAGCTGATACTGAAACATGTGAAACCTTATTAATTGTACTTTTACCTGTGAGCGGACACGGATATGATACAACAAAACCAGAGCATATACTTGTAAAATTGTTGCTTCCAAAAGCTACATTTGACTGAATACATTGATTTCAAACATCTAATCAATGATTACAAAGCAAAGGACTATCGACAGTTCTTCAAGTCTCATTCATATATAATACTTTGTCGAAATTATGATCTATATTGCTGCCGCCTCGTAGAAACCATGCTATTTTTGGTCAGAAAGTGCCGTCTTGCTACTCTGGTAACGTTACGTACAATGTCACATGCTGATAGAGTTTGCTTACCCGAAGGTCAAATAATTCTTTGGTAAAGTTTTCCAAATCAACATCCACTTCTACGGCCATTTTATCTCGTACTTCCTGCACGCTGCCAAATAATATGGAGACTGGAATTAAAAGTGATGCAGTTTTCTTGATCAAATAAAGTCTGTGCAAGCAACTTTAAAGGCACGTGACCCATTCATCGATCCGCGGCTAATACTGCTTCCGTCATAAGTATAATCAGAAGCCTTCAGATTCCTTTCGTCTATCTTCATCTGGAATTCCAACGGCGTTCTGAATCAAAAAGATACATTGTCGTGGAAAATCCTCTGAAATCGTAAAAATATTTATCCGTGCCTTTCTGCTTTATCAGATAGCTAATGGGCAATAAATTTGCATTAGACTTCAAGAACGAAAAGTGAAGCGCTGGGTAATTTTCATCCAGAATCAATTCATTGCGTCTCAGTTGATTGCACATTAAAGAATATTACATTGTTGGTATCTACTACTACTGGAAGCAGTCATAACCAACACCAACTGACACTTGTAATGGGAATTATTAAGAAAAGAAAGCCCTTTTGGCGGTAAAATTTTGACTTGTAAACATTTCAGTTAGCCAAAAATGGTTCCTACTTTTCTGTTGCAATCGTTTCAATTAGTGATCGGCTGTCCGCCTTCCACCGTAAAATTCACGAGAAGTTCTATCCCGATCGGTGATGAGTTTTGTTATGAGTCGTGCTCGGAAGTATATGATCCCGGTATTAAGCTTGTTTGACATTGCTTCTAATCTGTTTTACCGATTCTACTCTAAGTGATATATCTTGAACTCAATTTCGGATGGGCTCCAATGTCTGGTCAAACAATTGCCTCTTCGTTCCGCAGACGCAGGCGTCAACTGGCAGATAACTTTGGAGCTGGTGTTGGAAGGTAGAGATTAAACGGCCAACTAACTAGATCAGTAGTTTTATACTCAAACGGCAAATGAATAAACGCATAGAAAAAATCCAGTGGCGGGATTAGAGAGAAACTGACAACCGTCACAAATCGTACACTGGTTGTGCGCCATCATAAAGGTTCGCAAATAAGACGATCTTTTGGCCCTTTTGCTGTGTGGGAAATGACCATCCTAGTACTGGATTGATTTCATTTATTCTACTTTCTGTGACTTGGATGATTTATTTAGAGGGAAGGAAATATTCTCATAGGTCATCTTCTCTAATACCCCTTTACCACCTGAATTTGGTCCTCCACATTCGCTTTATTCAATGCGACTGTTTTAGCTTGTTCCTATCCAGAGTACACATGAGAATTCATGCGTTTGCTTCCCTTTGAGAGCCCCTCGCATCCCACAGATATGTGCTCCCTTCGTGTTGTTTGCAACTCCGCATTTTCAGCTCCAAGAAAACGTTCAATGCACTATCTGCATCTGCTCACCACCTAGGAGAATCGGCGGTTCGATGACTTTGAGTAACCCCGTTGTTATTGAGCTCAGAGATGTAAAATTTCCCATCTTGAAGTTCAAACATGCCCCATGAACTGGGAAACTAAAGACGTTCATTAACGGGGAGCCTTAATGGTTCAACTGATAATGCAGTCTCTGTTTAACAATTTGCCACTTGAAAAAAACAGTGAGACAAAATAAGCCAACATTATTTCTGCTGAACTTTGGCGACAGGAATAGAAACAGACTAAAATGACAAGCCATGTATAATAGAATAATCCTTACTAAAATGTAAAGAATTGTGGTTTTTTCGACACATTAGTGACAAAATGCTCGACATTGGTCCCTTTACCGCAGTCTATTTCCATTGTTTACCTTCAAATTGTGCGGCGTCTAGCTACGCACACTCACATTAATAGTGACGCTTTCGTACCGAGATTTAACCCTACCGAGGTATGTGAAAAATTGGAAGCAGACGGAAAATCCCATGCACAGGAAAAAAATCATCGGTCTACTAGTTCCGATGACTCCGGTTTTGTTTTCCATGTATCGTTAATTTCCAGTCGGTGCGCATTTGTGTGCTTCGTATACTGCAGGCCACCGCATTCATTCGACGGATTAAGTGCTAAAGCCGATTGTTATTAGTTTACTGCTTTGTGTATTATTGGCCATTGTTATATCCTTTTTTAGAATAGTTGTCCTGATGTCCATCTGATATGACACTCGGTCTGGGTCAAGATTTATAATCATATTTTGGTCTCTTGGGATTAGTTTACTCGGAAGTCCTGATGAGTAGACAATGGAAAGTCAGTCGCATATGTTAACCTCAAGTCTTCCACCTCATTAATTGCACTTTCAAGATTTGACGCAAATATCAGCGGCATCTTGCGAGTAAAGTCGGCCAGCCTTATCAAGGGCTTAGTTATCATTATCTGTGTTAATTTGTATGCATCATGAGCACCTCTGCATGACCAGTGCTTTTGATAAGGTACGGAATCAGTATTGATCTAGACCCCAGCAGGCAAAGTAGAGGAAAGTATTTATTTTTCTACAACAACGCGCATTGGCAGTCTCAACAGATGGATGGGTGTGTGGTGGGAAAACCTTACTCAATCACACTTAACCCAGATCCAGCGGAAGGCGTATTCTTGAGGTAATTCTATTTCTGAGGCGGAAACAAAAGAGTTAGTTGGTGTAACGGGAACAAATCCCACCGTTTCTAATTGTCAACAACCAATAAAGTTAGTTACACATCCCATAAAATTTCTTCATCCACGGCAAAGCCCAAACTCCGACGTTGTTTGAAAACCGCTGACAGAAAATATCACCTCTCGAGTTTTGACAAACTGATTACTAACAGGCATATAAACAACGATAAAACGAATGTCCTCCTTTTATTTTTAGCCGAAATTCACAGATTAAATAGGCTGTAGTCCATCTTAAATTATTTTTACTGATGTCGATTCTGCTTGCTAATATATATTTTCTAGTGAACGATTATCCATTTACAAAGTTTCTGACCATGTCCCAATCAAAAATGTGTCATTCTTACGGATTTGCGATCTCCCTCAATTGAGCTCCTGATCTGAAACTTTGCAGCCCAACCCACTAAATTCAATGAAGTAAAGCTTTACTTCTCAAATTGCCAATGATGAATGGTGTGCTTCTAGTGAACCCTCATAATGAATGAAGTGATAAACCATCGGTTTTGATCATGTGTTGTTATTTAGCTTCCATGGAACGATATCGATTCGCAACAAACCTGCGACTGTGTCGTACCGTTTGGTCAGGAAGCCAATTTAGTGTGTTCTCATTTGCCTTCATTTTCTGTGATAAATGATGCTCAAAACATGCCAGTTCGTTCTTTGTTTTCACCATAAAATGATATTCAGTGGAACAACAACACCTGAGACGGACCACAGGTGTTCACTGCGAACAAGAGTTAATTGTAAAAAATTTCTTAACAAGCTTGTTCATGGTACCTCTGTTGGCTGGCTACTGCTGGTAAGCAAACATGGCATTTTGCATGTTATTTGTTTGTTTTATGGGCATTGTTGGTTAGATGAATGGTTCGAGGATATTTTGACCGTAGTATGGTTGGTATTCAAAGTCAGCTTTCTCCGCACAAGCGGATATGAAAACCAGTCTGCGTCGAAACATATTCGGTGGTAACCGATCATCCCTATTGCCTTAAGGAAGTTCGGGAGAAGAGTGATATCGATTCTAGGCCAGAAGAGTTAAAGCAACGTGAGACAGCATCAAGATCAGCCTGGAATTACGTGTCGCAAATAAGATAGCCAAATTGACTTCGAGCCTGTCCAAGCGTTATGTGTACATTCGTAGGTTACCTAACTGTTACTTCCAAAAGAATTTTAGATGTTGGATATAAATAAAGTAAGTCGGTACCGTCGGTTTGCTGTGATAATAAAATCTGTCAGCCAACGGTACAGCTTGAAAGAATACTACTCAGTACAATGCAAAACCTTAGTCTGTTGACCAAAGACCTTCCAGTCAACAGCAACTTTCATGTACTCTATTCCAGTTTGTTCCATTCTTCTGGTTATTCACCAGTTACCGTGTTTCTGGTGTGGCAAACCTGAACAAAATCTCCATAGCCACAGATTTTTGACACTGTCAGTATCATTTTTCGAAGTGGAGTTAAGCAAAAACAGAAGTAGATGGGCAATGTCAGCAAAAGCGTCTTCAGTAACTTGTGAATTTGTGCATGAAATAAATAAACGGTAGTTTATAAATTCATCATTTCATTTTGTTTTTCACCTTCGATGCTTCACCCAGTTTTTATTTTAAATACTGATCAACTTTTCAGACTAATGGACAATGGCATGAGAAAACGTTTTCATTTAATCAACGAGTTATTCGCGTGCAGACTTCGTATATTATCCGAATGAAGTTGAGTCTCAACCGTCACCACGCATGTATGCGCCGGCCCGAGGATGCGAGAAACCAGATAAATCGAAAACATGCACGAGATTTTTAGTCACGGAAATGAACAATGGTTTTGCTGTTTAGTCGCAAGTAACTTCTGATTGTCAACAATTAACATTTCATTTTTGAATGTTCGGAACTGTGTCGGAATAAACCAGAACAATCAGCTTGTTTGAGTCTGGATATTTGACATTCACGCCAACAATTGATCTGTTAGATAGGGAAACAGCTCTGAACCTAAGTTTAGGAACCCCATTCACAGATTTGGCGCATTCAAGACTAACACATCAACTGGGTACTCAAGCCTTTCTGAATGATTTGTTAAGCGAAGCTCAAGATTTAGGTCACTAATCAAACCAACCGCTTTATCCCATATTTCCCAGATGAGTTGTAAACCGAATGCAGTCGGGGCGAAAATATTTCGCCGCTAAGTTCCCGGCAGATGCGAGCATTCAGTTAGTTTTTGAATATTTTTCCTAAGTCTACCACACTACTAAGAAGTAAACTAAATGCAAAAGCGATCAAAGCAGCAAAGTGTAGTTAACATGTGACTGTTTATCAAATGCAAACAACCGCACAGAAGCAGTTTGTTAATAATCAGTAGTATGAAATGAGCAAAACCTAGTCCGTTTGAGTGTATACTAGCGTCCTTAAATGAGTGTGTGCACGTTTGTGTTAGAACAGTTTTCAGAATGATTCCTAACGAGGATGAAACAGCTATAAAGTGCTTCCATGGTTCCTTTATGGTGAGTTGAGCGATAAAATCACATGGTGAATTATTTCATGTAAACATTCAATCTCCTACTACTAACATGTAACAAATTTATTTAACCGAACAGGATGCTGACACAAGAATCGACTGAGAGGAAAGGTACTGGATAAGCGCATCTTTTGGTAGACATTCGCGTGCAGGCTAAAGCCATCTGGCTCACCGTATGTCGATCCTCGCTCATCTTAGTGAGACAAAAACGTGGAGCTGTTCGATGGACGGAAAGTAGTCATCATCGAGGCCGCAGTACAATTTTGTAACAACTGTTCAAGTAGACTGCTGTGTTCAAAGGTAGCTGATTGTCTAGCCTTTCCCCTTTAACCATGGTAATAGCGTCGCTTTCAACTTAACACATAACGGTAAATTTCATGTTCTGAAAAAAAATATCAATCATGGAAAGGTTCAAACAAGCCATGGTGACCATTGATTTACTATTCAGCTTTTGTTTCGCATCCACGAATTACTTAGAAAGGAAGCAATGAAAGCGAATAATCAACATTTATCTACTTTGCTTTGAGAGAACTTAAATATGCTTAAAAACTGCACTAAGGCTACGATAATAACCAAATTCTTTAAGTTGAATGACTCGGATTTCGTGCTTCATTAAAATGGCCACGGATTAACTTTCGGTGAACCAGACAGATTAAACCTATGCACAAATGCCCACCAGAGGATGACACATCTAGGGTCTTCCTTCTTAGTCAATACTTGTGTCCACTATCCTGTGCCGTTAAACAAATTCGTATTCTGCAATCAGTTTAAATACAAGCGTGCACGTATTTTTTTGAAGATGCTCGTGAATACTTAAACCTACCGGGTTTTGTTCGTTTCAGAGGGAAGGTTAGCAACAATTAGTGTTCTTCCTTCTCATAGGGTAGTTCGTGATTCTGGTGCCGCTAAATTACTTAACCTTTTCAAGTTAGCGCTGTACCGTTCCTAGCAAAGCCAATCGGAGCAGATTGCGATGGTTATTGGGCACAGCACTAGGGCAGTTAGTGAGCACATATTCGACAATCGGGATTGCAGTATGACGATTTTTGGGGAGAAATTTTGTTTAACTCCATTTAAGATCGATTATGAATTGACCATTGACTGGAGCCAATAAAGGCCTGCGATTTGATGATCCGTGACAGCGTGTGGTGAACATAGATAAAACACGAAATTCCAATAGGAAGAACTCAGCACCTGTGACCTGCGATTGTGGTATAAAAGATTAAAAGTAAAGATGGTGAATAAATTTATGGGTTCGAAACTACCAGTGCAACCAAAATCGTCGCAAAGGTTTATATATCTTTCTAAATATCTCTCAAAAAACCATTCATAATGGGCTCTTAGATTATGGATTTACTTGGACTATCCGCGAAATTCGACTTGTGACTGTAGAGTAGATGCTGAAGGCGAACGGGGACATTTTCCATAACAGTTGTCGCAAATTCCGTGGCGTTACGTGTTCCTAGTCTCACCCCGACAGCTGACGCTGATTTACATACTGATTTTTCATTAAAATTACATAAATATTGTTGATATATGGATTTGCCACTGGACATACTGTTGGAATCTGAAGTTCCCAAGGGAAAACTTATTGAGGGAACGTTTGCCTTCTGACCGCACACTAACGAAATTTGCTTTGCTTTTGACCTACGTATCCTCATAGCAATACCACTTTACCGGCAATGAAAACGTGACTCTCCTTATTTTAACCGTAGCAGCTAAGGTCGCCTGCTGTTGGTACAAGACGTCCAAATCGAATCTTTGATACAAAAGTGCTATACGAATGGTGACGGGCATCGAAACCTAGAGGTATCGTGGTCCAGTGGAATGAAAATAATCGGAACTGTAAACAGCAAACCACGGCAGAATGTTTCAGCAAGCGTTGGACCAAAAAAGCGAAAATTCACAAATGTACCAAATGAGGTGGAAGCTGGGGATTTGTTCGGCAAATTAAACTCGACGCAATGAATATCAAACATTCGGCAGTAAACTTCAAAGCATACCTGAATGCAAACAATGTTCCGAAATACCATTCCTTCCGAAATGCCAAGTCTACGCAATTATTACCAGGACAGAGTTGGGGAAAATTCTGCGTTTTTACCTGTGAGTAATAGTTGCAGTAACCTAAAAAGTTGATTATGGAAAAAGTGAAAGAAATGAAAATTTCATAAATGATCCACATTCAACAAAATGTCTATTGGTGATATCTACAAATTCATCTCCAACATAGTGGTAACCCCGCTTTTGTTTTCAGTTTCCTGACCCGCTTCTTGTTGTAATATCTGGTCTGTAGGACACAGCAGATACGTAACAAATCTGCATGCTGTTACCAGGTTTAGTTTTTCGAGAAAATAATAACTTCAGTCCAAATGCATAGATCCCCTTGGGTTCGCTTCGGCTATGACTGTTAGTATGATGTGAGCCAGGTATTATTGATAGCGACAGTGCATAGTCAAAAATCTTGTTCTGTATTTACCAGTTCATGATTCCATCGATTGGTGAAAACAGTGCTTTATGTTACAGCCAGTCGGAGTTTCAAGTGCTACAGCAAGGGTTAAGCATCAGTTTGTCCATGGCGTAAGATTGGTCAGTATCATTGTTACATCCAAATCATTGTTTTTAATGCATAATGGTAAAATTTTCAAAAAGCGTCACATTTATAAATATCAGGTCCGGATGACGCAAGCAGTGTATTGAATAATGGATGCGCCATCTATTGGTTTTATTGTGAACGATATAATGTTAATAACACAGTGCATTACATGTACCAACAATTCTGTTATTAACATTATATCATTCATAATAAAAGCGTTTTACTTATTTTGTTCAAAATCAAGGATACGATAGCTAATTGACAGGCCGGTTCCAAAATCCTCTTTCCAAAATTATTTTGTAATGACTGTTTTAAAAATACTAGTACGTCCACATGATTATCTCCCAGGGTAAAACAAACGTCATCTAAAAATCACCTTAATGTAATCTGTTTGACCAAATTTGATTCACTCAGGTTACTGTCTCAAAAGTCATTCGAAACGGTCCGCGTAATCATCATACCACTTTCTTCCCGCTAAAATTCCCTATGGTTTAGTAGTTAATATACCAAGCAGTGAAAACCTGATTTCGGGAACCAGGAAATCGAAAACTGCTGCATTTTTTATTTTTATCTTGCACTTTCTTTAATAATGAAATAACAGTGCACACTATTTTTCAGGAATGGGCCCACAGCCAAAGTTGGGTTCGAAGTGGGGAAGTTACCGGCGGTAGGGGAAGCCGAAGCCGTGACCCTCACATCCAAGTGCCACGACTTTATCCGTTTGGCCACCGTCCAACAGTGAGACTGAACGTGGTATGAATTATTTCTCATCCTTTTCGGGATAATTCCTGAAAAATGATCATCGCAAACTGAAAAATGTTATTTTTACAGGTCTAATTCGAATTTTTGATGCGTCAGCCGTTTATTCTCATCATAAGTTAGGCGAAACGTATCATTACGGAACAATGGAAAGTCTGAAATGCTGAAATATATCATTCACTCTATACCAATAAAAAAGCAGAAGACTTATCTGAATATTAACACCGTCGACAATAATTACTAATAATAATAGTAATTAAGATAATGCATTTTAGTAGTAGGACAGTGAATGTTTTCATGAAATAATTCACCATGTGATATCATTGCTCGACTCACCATAAAGAAACCATGGAAGCACTTCACAGCTGTTTCATCCTTGTTAGGAATCGTACAGTAGCGGATAGGTGCAACATCATGTGGTGAAGTTCAACAAACCGTTTAGAGCCTGTCCGGTAGCGTAATGGCTAAGGCGTTCGACTCAGAATCGTTCGTTCTTGTTCGGGTTCGCATCCCAGTTCGGGCGCGGTGGATATGCACTGCTGATGATTCCTGACAAGGATGAAACAGCTGTACAGTGCTTCCATGGTTTCTTTATGGTGAGTTGAGCGATGATATCACACGGTGAATTAAGATAGTATTAATAATATTATCACTGACAATAAAATGAATTTTAATAATGATGAAAAATGTAAAAAATCCATGAAATAGATAGTTCGGATGTTGTTTCTTGTGGGTTTCTCTCACAAAAACGTTCTATATGAAACCGATAGTTTTAAATATTGCCTTTCTGTCAATTTCATTCACTGCAATTTTGCTCCATTTCACTTTTGATTTCCTTTCTCAGGCAGCGAAATGCTGCTTCCTGGAAATTGGTTGTTAAAAATATATACGAAATTAAACGAACACACCTCTTTCACTCATCCATCACATTGGAGCATATATTTCCCATATGATGGCCATTTTCAGAGAATTTCAGCTTCCATCGATTTATTTGCGTGAGTCATTTGACTATTTGTCCCCAGGATTGGGAATCACATTGGGCCAACATCTAAAAACCACTATTAAAAAAGCAAGCCGTTTGCAGATGGAAAATTGGTGTGGATAAAATAATAACATTGGCTCGCGAAATCTCGTATTTTTTAATTTCATTTGGTTACAGCAATAGCATTGCAGTCAAAAAGCTGCATCGCTGCCATTTGATTGTGGCTGCGGAGACGACGCTAATTTTTCCTAGTCTGCATACGTCTTGAATGTGAAATCTTCGACTGGATGCATCAGGAACTTTAATAAATATAAATGTCTACATAAAGAATGCACATGCACATTTTTCTGAGTCCGGTTAATTGTAAATATTAGTTCAGTCCTTCTCAACCGAGTGCATTTCGAAGTGTGCATATATCTGCCAGCGGATACATATGGATTCGAAGCGAATTGCTTGCATTTATGCATGCATGCATGTAGAAATCTACTGAGGCATATATATATATATATATATATATATATATATATACTTCATGTTCTCCTTGGTATACATTTAGCGGCTACGTGATAATTGATACACGAAATATGTAGAGGACAAATACCAGGGTGTGTTAATTCGTCCTGGAATGCAAATTGGGAAAGAAAACAAACCAGTTATTCTAACTGTATTAAACAAGGATGACAAAAACTACAAAATATTTTAGTCTCCAAGTGCTGGACCTTGAACCGTACTTACGTCGACGTAAGCTAGGGAAGGTTTAGTGTGCGATCGCCGGCAAGCAAAGCGGTTAGAATTGTGAATTTCATTTGAGTTGCATTTTGCAAGCAAATAAACAACACTCTCAAGCCTGTCGCATCAAGCTATAAACAAAACTTGACAACGCTAGGTTTCAACGATTTACTGAATTATATAAGTACTTCCGCAAGGAAGTTTGGAGAGTTAATCACGTTCATTTCCAGGTCTCTGCGCAGCTACCGCCTTAGAGAAAAATTGATAAAGTGACATTTCGATCAAAATGAAGCCGTACTGTTTGTCCGCTACCTTTGGCCTAAGATGCTGCATGTGATGTGGCCGTCTGCGGGCACGGGTGGCTCCACCAAGATTCATTCTTGACACCGTCGCAGACTCATAAAGATGCCCATAGGCCTAGCAGTCACCTGACTGGACCTCACCCAAATGACACAAAAAGCATAAATAAACAGTCAAATTACTTATCTAGCGCGATCACTAGGATTAGTCCGCAACTCCTGACGAAACAGATCAAGAACAGAAAGGAGTATGTATGTGTTTCATGACCATAATATAATTTGACGGGGCTTACGAATTATCCCCAAGGATAATGTGCAAGCTTTCAGTAGTATTTTGATTTCAAAATTTTTTTGTGTGCAAGCAGAAAAACGTTAACCCAAGTGAATCTGTAAGGTGTCAATCAAACGCTTTGGTCAAGAAGCACACCAACCATGTCGCATTATTCTCAGATATAACGGATCACTTTGACTCAGTAACAACGTAGGCCTAGCGATGGGCGTCAGGTGATGGAACTACTGCACTGCCATCCCAGCTATTTTATTATCCAAATGTATGACTTTAAGACGATCAGTGAATATGGCCTCACCTTTGCTGCGATCAATGAAGTAGAATATATCACTTTGAATGAATTTTCGGTTGGGCGTCGTAAGGAATTCCCAGCAATGTCTACAAGCACAAAAATGCAAGCACGACATATAATGAAGATTGTGTTCGTGACAAACGCATCTGTGGACAACGCGCGATTTCAGCGAACTGCTGAGAGCTCGAAGGGTGACCACCATCGGTCACTCTACCTAAGTAATCTCCGGGAACCTGTGAGGTTTCGCAGTGTGCTATCCACGGAACTAGAACTGTTGGAACCGGAGAGATAGTCACGCAGAATCCAAAAAGAAAATTTTGGTTGCGTCCAATGTTGTATGATGACAAGCTGTTGTGTGCGAGCTATATCAGCTTAAAATGTCAAGCGTATACCCAAATTGTGCTACGCCGCTGGACATTACTGCTGAATGGCAACCAGGTGACTAATCCCATTTTCCGAAAATGCCGGCCCAAATGTTTTGGTTTTCACGTTAGAACCAGGAACACCCATCGACCAACTAACAAATCGGTTGACCATAATAAAGAAGTAACTGATTCCTCAAAAAAGTCTAAGAAAACTGGGAACATTCATGTAGATGTGCGAAAATCGATCAGTTGTCATTCCACTTGGCTCCATCAGGCCATGGTAAGTATATTTACTTTGAACCTGTGACACAGTTCATATGCGATTCCACTGGCGAACACATTTTTGCACGAAGGCAGAAGATTATTTTGACGGTGATACGGATGACAGAGTACATCAGAGGTTGCCACGCAGGTGACATCCATCAAAAGCAAGTCACTGTCAGAGCCAAACACGCCTGGTGGCCAGCCTGCATTGAAGTGCACACATTGAAGGAACCCAGATGCAGAGGCTGATGAGGCTTGAGAAAATGTGCGCTGACAGGCTGAAAACTACCTACTACACTACTAGACAATAAACCGTTGCGAGTATCGGGCGTGTTATCAATGGAGATACTATGGGTAGGTAGAAGGGCAAACAGATTCGCCTGAAGACAGAAGAGACAGGTTGAATAAAAGAGAGGGAATCCTGACCAGTAGCATACTTATCACTAACCACCCCACATGCGCTCCATGCAATGGGCATTGCTGTCCTGACTATCCAGAACGATGACCGATGCAGTATGGAATTACTTTTAGGCGTGTAACTCATGGAGAATGATGGGCGGGTGCTGCTAGGGAGTCCAACCACTAAACCGAAGAACGACTAGGGTTCTCAAGCAAAGCCTTTGGTTCTAACGAGAACGTGACCTTAAGACAGCAGAGCATAGCTGAGTGGAAGCCCATCTGCCTGAATCATTTATTTCTTCACTCGTTTTTCTGACTGTGCTGCTAACTCAGATCAACCCCCGACTTGCAGGATCAGGAGACTACTTTGTTAGACGAGTACCAGAGTTGCGCTCACAAATGCAAGGTAAACTGCACTATGCAATCATCACATGGTGACAGACTACGCTTTTCAATAATGGGCAATGTCTCACTTCGTCAGAAGAATGTCGCACACCCCCAGTCATCACAAACGCCCCAAAATATCCCCGGAATACGTCTCAAAACGACCCCGAATCGTACCCAAAATTTTCCTGCAAATTGTTTCAATCTGCCATGAAGATATTCATGGCAGCAATATGGAATGATAGTAGCAAACGTTATGTGACTGCAGAAATTAAGCTATTTGTCGACTGACTTCTTGCCACAATATTGATAAAGAAATTCCCATACGGCGGGATTTTACATAGAATTTGATATCGGGTACTCTTTACATGGACCCAAAGAAAAAAACAGAAACTCCAAAATTTAATGGCAGAGGAAAATAGGTCAGGCAATGATGTCCAGGAAACCACCTGAAACATATATCTGAAAAGCAAGTTTTGTAATTGAGTCGGAAGCAGAACATTGGTTTGATCCTTCGGATCGCTTATTTAACCAAACGTTGACCGCCTTGCGCAAGTCTCTAATAAATATTGCCCTTTCATCTTAAGTTCCGTAAACCAGCTAATGTCATGCTCAATGAATACCATCCAGGTGGTCCACACTAATGTACAGCAGATAACAAGTTTTGCGATCGCGAGAGCGAAGTTAAGCACTCAATGGCAAGATTAATTTGTAAGCATAAACTTAGCCCGAATCTTACATTTATGTTCAAATAGATGCTATACTTACAACATAACCCCTAACACAAGGATCACGTGTTCATGCAATCAACAACGAAACCCACTCTTCCATTCAATATAAAAATGAAAACCATGCCCACAACAACTCAACCCACACGAATCAGGCAATCACAGTAGGTCACGAGACCGAATGACCTACAAAATTAGACCTCATTAAAACCACATAGTATGATTCGCTAGAACGTTGAAGGCTTCAAGGACTAATTCTTCATATATTCTATACACTTTAGGAATTTCCGTGAACGAAAATCATCAGCTGTGGTTTATTCACATAGACATTTATTTGGATTTCCTAAAATTACTAACTTTGGTGTTCAAAATGTGAAGTTATTACCATACTTTGTGTTTCAGCCTTCGGAGAAAAACAAAAATGGAAATGTTCAACCTATGACTTTGCCAGTGAAATTACCAAAGAACCCCATGACGTAATTCCACTTTGAAAAGCGGTCCCTAGCAGGCCGTTTTGGGGGCGTTCCAGTGCAGCTGTGTTGACTGGGTGAGAAACACTGAATTGCGGTTGTTACTTACTTCTATTGTTAAAAGCCCGAAATATTTTTTACGGCTTGTATTGATGCAGGAATAATTAATGCTGCACTGGGAAAGGCCTTCAGTCGTGATGGTCTGTCGCACGCATTTCGGGCCAATTCACAGTTGAGAAGATCAAGTTCTTCTTCAAAAGACCAGGGGATTTTCAAATGTTGATTTCAACCATACGAGAATAATTTGCTGCATTAGCAGAGAAATTTGTTGGAAAGTTAGGATTTCATAACAGATCGTTTTGTCCATCAGCGAACATAGAATATGTTCAGGTTGCAGATAACTTCTTGCTTCAATGCCGAAACTTCGCTGAAGGCGATTTGTGGGTGTGATTGTTTGTCTACAGTAGATACTGATTATATATAGAGCTCCCTGAGTGCAATCTGCACTTTTGTCCCATGTTCCGTGTTCTGTATGCTTTGTTATTCTTAGTTCTTGGTAGTTTTACAATTACATCAACTACATCCTTTGTGAATTTTTACTACGGCTGAGGACTATTACAACATGCATCAGGGTTATGAAAATCTTTTTCATTTTCTTCACTATGGGCTCTTGGATTGTGATATTGTTGTGTATTAATTCTAGGGCTGCAGAAGCAAAACGTTACATTGACGAATTTGGAACTTGACGCTTGACACCTAAGCAGTCAGGTTCTGAAAAGAAAACTGTTAGCTTTGTGGCTTCTTTCTAAGTGCCCATTGTCTAATGAAAAACTTTACCTTCCCAGGAACTCCTGATTCTGCGCCTGTCGACTAGTTGACGAAAAGGATAAAACGGCATTTTCTACATGTAGATTCTTAAGCAACCGAAAGAGGGAAATTCCATCGTCCGATGCAAAGACTAGGCCAATAAATTAGTGAGTACATTTTAAATTTATTACCTGGATTGAAAATTGTATTTCGTTGACTTATTGGTTGCCGTAATTAACTGCTTCAAATCAAAATAAAATTTTCTTAGGTTTGCACCTTCCAGTCAGCAGTGTCGGTTTGTAGACAGTTTCGAGGCACCACAGCTATCTTTCATACTGGGCGTCAAGTGCCGACTTGCTCAGGAAACTCCCTTTTATTTCCTTCTAAAGGAAGTCGTTGAGTTACTACCACCCTGGGATGGCCTTCAGCATTGCTGGCTTTGTTATTCCATGTCGCTTGTTTAGACAGATGTTAATCTCCAGAGTAGATTCCATTCGCAAACCGCTCGCGCACACTTTGCTCTCACGCCGTCATCAATTGTACTATAATTTTTGGCACTCCCGACCTTCTTTTCTTTGCACCGGTAAAGTATCTTGGTTGCCAGTATTCTAACCGCACAGAGCCCAGTTTGGAGGATGCACAATTGGTTCTAACAGTTAATCGCGGGCAAGCGTTATGTGAGAACGGTATAGAAGACTGATGAGCTCAGTGCAACTGAATGGTCAATGAAACCTTTTGTTGTGACTCCCCTACTGGGAGGCATAGAACAACCGTTCACTGAAGAGGTAAGTTACTAATTGTACTACGGCACTTTCACAGACTTTGAGCGCTGGTGGTCGATAAGCGCAAATTGATAAAGCAATGGAAGCTTGTCATGTGACAAGGAACAGAACAATCCTCACAAGTAAGCAGTATGTGCATTGAGACATTTGTTTGTGATGTGTGATCATGTGAATTGTTGTCGGCCGTCCACTCACCTCCTCCGAGAAAAAGAACTTAATTCGCGTGATCTCTTATGTGGATCGTTTAGAAGGCTTTTGACAGGATTCCTTGGGCGCTTTAAGTACCTCCGTCCACTTTTTTATATGAATCTCGGTTCCTCTGATAGCATTTTTCTCTCCGTCTTCGGTAGTAAGACTATCTAAAAGTATGTCTAGTAAGAGATTTGCTGCTTTCTTCTGATCTGAGACATATAAATCATAGAGTTTTCTAGCGCGGTTTGCATTTCACTCGACTACGTGATTGTCCCGGCTAAGGCCTTAATATAATGTTTTCCGAGCCGGTAATGACTACACAGTTGTCCACTGGCTAGTGGTGTGACGAAGAAAACGGGATTAAATTCCATAGCCCTTACAAAAATATGGCGACTCTGCACTGTAGTATCTGTTGAAGCGTCATCATCCCGAATGGTTTGAACAACTACAAGGCACCTGGAATACAGCTGTATCCACATGAATCTGCCAAGAAAGACCTATGATAGCGATGCGTTGTTTGGGGTAGCTGCGTTAGGGTTTGAACAAGATATCATGAAAAGGTTGTCGAGCACTTTCAAGGTTTTGTAGACTCCTTTTAATGTCTACAAGGCATTCTGCTTGAACATTTGATTGTGGATGATAACCTGCAACGGGCAAATTTTACATTTCCATGGGCTTAGTGGAATTGGCTAACTGAATGGACGTGGCCTGTAAACTTCTGTTTATTACCAGTGTTTCAGGAACCCAAACTTGCGCTGAAGCCTTCACGTAATGACAATGTTGCTAAGAAGCGCTGTAAGTGACTTTAAAAATGCGACACCGAACGTGTTTTCTATCGGATTTCGATACCGCGGTTGACCAAGCCCATCATTAGACAGAACAGATAAGATAAGAGTACATAACTGGATGTCACAAATACACTGCATATGTTTTGGCACCGACGTAGCACCGATAGGACAATATGGGGATAACCAACCACAGCAGATGACAAGGGGTCGGATGAATTCAGAATGGAGGGCCCTCGAAAAATGCAGCGCGAGAGGAAACTTACAGATCTCCTGTGCAATGAAAACAAACACAACCAAAAAATGCCAGAAAAATGATATCAAGCTTTAACTCGGATCTGGAGGAAAACGTTGTTCGAAAATATTCCACCTTATGCAAAATCCCGGTGCCAATGCGGTAGCCCCTAGATAGATAGCTGAAACGGTGGAGCATAAATAAGATTGGTTGCCGGTGAATTGGTTACGAGGATCGTCGTCCAAGTGATGCAAGGTCCAGAAGTCGAGAAACAACAAAGGATCAAAACATTTGGAAGCAAACCGTCGGAGGCCACTGGAGGATGTCTTGAACAGTCAATGGAGCCAAAATTCTCAGAGGATATCTTGGAACCAACGAACGAACGAACCGATCGAGGTCATGAAAACAAAGATTCGAGAGCAGGTGTAGCATCCGCGACATATGTAACACAAACAATAACCATGTGAAATTTATAGCATTTTTATCATATAAACAGGCGTTAGTACCGCGTGTGACTCAAAGATTGTGTTTGACTCAGTCGCAAAAACATGGTGGACACACCACCTTCTGAAGAACGGCTACGTATCAGTGCATTGTTGGATTGGACGGGAGGCGCTGAGATCATTCGAACACTTAGCAGGGTCAGTCGGATGCTGGATTGAAAGTGAGACGATAGTCTCATTGGAAGTTGTACCAATGCCAAATGACTGATGTTCTGAACGTGCGAAGGTGTTTCCATTTGAGGTCGTGGTAAGCAGCTGTAGGTGCAGACCGTGAGGTGACATGTAATATGGTCAGAAAGCCGTGTTATGTCAGCAACAGTTCTAGAAATGTCAGGCAGCAAGCTATCGTTCGAGTATTTGACCTTAAGACGGTCGATGGAAACTGTATGGACGCAGCCGAGTCGGTCAGCCTTGAAGGTTGTGTAATGACAAAAAATCACGCGGAATAGGCCTTTGTGAGTTCGCTATAGTAGTTTGTACGCCGAAGCTAAATGGGTGATTACATGTAAACATGTGTCGAATTCGTTCGGAATAGAAACCCCCGTTGCTGTAGATGAGTTTGTGCCGAAGATGGATTCCTCATGAACGTAGAAAGGTGGGTAACACAGAGAGTAAATCAGGGGACCGTGGTGTAAAGAATTCACCGTTGTAATTTATTTTTAATAGCACATTCCACCTCGGGACTTTGGATTTCTGCCTTTAAGCAAGTTCTAGTGCCAAGTCGAATTAGCGACAACTTTTCGCACCAACTGGGGTTTGCTTGAGATCCAAGAGCACCATCAAGCAGGTGTTGGAAACGTCTAAGAAGTTTAATTCCTGGTGGTGAGCGGTCGTGTAGATCCACCTGGTGCCTAGCATACTAGTGGTAGAAGGCAACAGATCAGACCCAAATTGTTGCCCCTTGTGAGCCGTGAGGGTAGTGAAACAACCTTACGGAGGTATCTATCGTCCCGCAAAATGCCAAGCCACCGATTTGGCCCCGACAGTAGAGATGCAAATAGCTTTGGGTCACCCAGTGAATCTCTCAGTGCAACTTAGCAGATAGGCATACCCCTGTGGTGGCTTCAGAGGACTAGCAAAATGGATGTGAGCGTGATCGAGGCGGGGATCATGCCTATCGAGGGCACCAGTGGGAGAAGCTTCGTGCCTGTAGAATTTGGGTCGTTGGAACTGCAAACTTTGTCCAGCCTTCATGTGCGCATCTTTATTCATGGACGGCCAAGCGTATCGTAAAGCGACTAATCATAGACTGGCTGTAATGCCTGACGGCGAGTCCATGAAATGTACCAAACACACAAAGACGATACGTAGCTGGCAATGCTGGTCGAAGTAAGCTATTAGACATGTCTCCGAGTGCCGTACTGGTATTCAGAGCTAGTGATACCGAACGGCATTGGGGCCATGAAGGCTAAGCTACTTCTCTTCAAGGCTAATCCCATGCCACAGCTAATTTCATTCCAGGAAGGTTTAGAACGACAGAATTAACGACATTAGGTTGTGAGGGTGACAATTCATCTGCTTCACAGTTTGTCTAGCCGATTATATGATGAAGGTCCATGGTGAACCGATAAATAGTCTGTGTCTGGGTTCTTGTACACAGCAACGGACGGACTTAGGATGCAGTACGTATGTCACTGGTCTGTGGTCTATGAACAGGTTAAATCACGGCCCTTGATAGTGTGGCAAAAATGTTTGATATGCCGCCAGCAGTTCCCGACAAAACGCATTTCGTCTCTTTTCCCGGGGGACTAAGATGTCGGGAGAAAACTATTGGCTCCAAGTTGTTAGAGGCTAACCGTTTCATGGACGCCTCGATAGCATTATCCGAAGCATCATCCTCTAATTTAAGCATGGAAGACGTTCGGGTGCACGAGGGATGTAGTGCCAGCTAATGCCCATTTGGTCTCCAAAAAATTACAACGTCCGTAGGTGTTAGGTTGCTCGAACTACCGCAGAGTTAATTGCTTAATGGCAACGGGCATTCACCCACGTGGGTAACGAAGCAACGATAGAGGTTTGCTCACCTAGAATCCCTTTTAGCTCCTCGAAAAGGACGATACTGGATATATGGGCACAGCGCGTACTTTGGCCTTACTCGCTTTAATGCGCTCTCAAGTGCCCTGATGACGGCAAAACGTCAGTTCCATTTTTCCGAACTCAGATTTCAAGGAAATGTCTAATATAAGATTGTCAAACAAACCTTGAAAAAGCAGCGTCAGATGTTGAATATGTCCATCTAATTCCGCTGCTGCAATCGGTAAATGCTCCATATTGACGTGAACAAAATGCAAGTCTCAAGCGA
Organism: Fasciolopsis buskii; assembly: GCA_008360955.1. NCBI lineage: Eukaryota > Metazoa > Platyhelminthes > Trematoda > Plagiorchiida > Fasciolidae > Fasciolopsis > Fasciolopsis buskii. The sequence continues at coordinate 49,022 of LUCM01003314.1, read as the reverse complement.
TGCTACCTATAAAGATCTGCAATGTCTGAGCAGCGTCGCAAGACCCAAAAGGCGTAGGCCAAAGCTAAAACAGAATGAAATAGACAATTGCAACGGTTTTCTTAACTCCTGCTGGGGTTACTGGTAGCTGGTGGTATGCTCGCACCAAACAGAAACTAGCGGTTTTAAAAACCCATGGCTGAATGAAAAACTCATCTGAGCTGTTTTTTAGCAGGTTGAAGGACTCGTCGGACGTTCAAATGTGCATTTAGAACAGCTTTACAGTTGGACTAAGTTAGTCTACAGATAATGTTAATGAATGGTTTGTACGAAAGTTTGGAATAAATGATAAGCAAGGGTCACCACCTTAATGAGGATTAGAAAATATCCATAAAAATGGTTATAGACCAATGAGAGAGATGGTAGAGACAGGCAAATGAGAATGCAAGTGGGTTGTTCGAAAGGTAACGCTTATTGACAGGTTATATAAACTATCCGAGTTAATTTCGGTTTTTATGGCCAGGGTGCCTCAAGATTGAGGAAAAATCAACAGTTTTGTAGTTTGGAGTCGTTGATCAACCCAGGGCTTGCTTGGCAAAGCTTTTTGAAAGCTATCAATGGAAATCCTGCTCAAGTTTGACATGCTGGAGTATACCAAAGTGCCATGCACAAGGAGTGATCAAAATTGTTTTATAAATACAGAGGATGCTCTCGGGTACCTCCGGTGTATGGAAAATCAGAACTATATTTCCCCTAATTTCATCAGACTGATTAACCTCATGCTCTGAGAAATTTAGAGAGGCTGAGTGTTTGTAACCAAAGTCGCGAATTGTGGGTCTGTGCGCGATAAAAGATCGACATAGCAAAATGAAACGCTATTTACCGTAAACCTGTGTGTGATGATTGCATGGCTGTCGATAGAGGGGCCCATCATGTAGGGGATACACCAACAGTCCAAAGAGGACAAATCAACCCAGATTTATCTGGCCATGTCACTAAGTTTCTTAGGCATAAGAGGGCAAATTGTCCTTGCGTCATCAGCAAACGGAATGGAACGCTGTGAAATATTAGGTTTAGTGCCTCATTAATGTACATGTTGAAAAACAGGCGACCTAATAGTCTACCCTTTAAAATGCCACCGGTAATGGGTATGGCACTGGGAGTGATACCGTCAATGAGGACCACCTGATATATTTCGTTTAGGTCAGACGATATTCACCATAGAAGTAAGTCGATGACGTCGAAGGAGGAGACTCTGGACATGTGGTGCGGTTGAGGAGCACCGTCAACGGTCTTAGACATGTCAAGGTGGACTTGAATGTTGAAGGAGCCAAACTGACAGGTTAAGCCTGAGCGTGACTAGAGGATGCCGTGTCGTCTGGGTCTAAGTACGTTGGAGACTGAAAGGCAGTCCATGGTGACATTTTCCATTACCTTTTCTATCACCCTGGAAACGACGTGCGATAACCAGATGAATCGTGCACCGGACGTTTATTATAACGGAAAATTATTACGTAGTGCTTCCAGTTAACCAAAAATGCGCCGCAATTTATTGAAACTGTACAGAGATCGAGCAACAGTCATGGAATTCACGGCCGCTACTACCAACAGCTGATAAAGGATGCCATCAGGGCCCTGTGTGGTCCCTTGCTTGAAACCTGTTAGGTAGTGTACAATAGTCTTAACGTCGGGGGCTACCAAGATCGAGGTGAGATTACTATAACTACGCAGTTGCAATGGGTCATTGGCGTTCGCTGGAGCCATGGAGGACGTCAATTACTGCGTTAAAGATTCAGCTGTCTTCTAGGCTTGCTGTAGACTTACCATTCGGCACAACTATAAGTGCCCGGAAGGATTGCTATCGTGCAAACTAAATTTAAATTAATTTGTAGGTTCTGCAAGATGCCACTGATATCTGTTTACTGCGAGTTTTGTTTACACTTATTTATTTTCTTTCGACTCGGAGAAGTGTCGTGTGTGAGCATTTTTGCAACAATGGCAAATGCAGGCAAACCGGAATTGTCAATAACAGCAACATTTGACAGACTCGGGACGTTAGGCTGTGAATCACCGAATTCTGAATGAATAGGCAGCGAAAACGTAGGATACTGATGATCAGATTGAGGTTTTCATTTTTGAAGGCTTTTGAGCGAATAATACCTTGGCTTCGGTTATTTGTATCCTCCCACCAATATATTTAAGAAACTTCAAAACACATCTGGGTTCCGGTCAGAACCAGATCCACGGAAAGTGCCGTCGCAAATGTCGCCGATAGAATTCTGAAGCGCTGTGACTGAGAAAGCAAAAGTCCTGGCAACCACGTCGCAGCTGATGAGCATAAAGGTTGCATGATTTCATCGTATGATAGAATCAACTGGGATAAAATGTTCTTTCATCTGTTAGCATTGTGGTGGAATTGTGAATCTGAAGGTCATCAGTCACACATAAAGGCACTCCTGGGCTCCGCGGCTTTTATCGTTAAGGTCATTCAATCTGTGATCATGGTTTGGTCCCAAGATGTTCGTTTGGAGAGGAGTTGATGATTTGTTGGTGTCATAATCGTGGACTAACACATTCTAGGAAGATTGATGTCTCCGACAATAATTGTGGCCATTAACGGGAGGGCCAAGGAGGCTACATGCTTCCGCCAAGCCGGAAAGCCTTATTTCGGCATGAGATGGAGGCTGATAAATACATGCCAAAAGCATAACACAAGATAACAACTTGACAGTGAGCCATGCCGACTCTTAGAGAAATTCAAGGGAAAATAACAGGCCCCGCTGTACATAAACATACCAACCACCCCCAGGATGTTCCGTTTTATTACCTCCAGAAGATTGGGATCTCACACGAGAGATTACGCCATTGCATGTGTCCTCTGCTAGCCAGGACTCATTGTTGAAGACAACATCCAGATTGGCGGATGCAGCAAGGCGTCTTGAGTGGGTGACTTTAGTTACAATATAACGACAATTGATCAGCTCAAAAGATAGGTGCACGTTACTGACGACGTGAGAATAACCATTGATTTTTAGGGTCGGATAGGTGGTGCATGGAGATTTAAGTCTAATGAGGATAGTCGGGAAATTCGGTGGTCATACGGCCGTTTTAGTGAACAATGAAGATGTTACAGCAGATAAAAGTGAGGCTGAAGTAAAGGGACGGCATGCGACACTTCATTATAGTAACACATGGGTAACCCAAAATTCCGGAAGGACCAGTGAGAAGGGAAAACAAAAGGGAGCGGGTTGGGGTAGTAATGGCGAGATTGTGGTGGTTCGGGAGGGAGGGTGAAAAGGGAAGATTTCTAGATCTGTGGTTAAAAACAGAAAAGAGACATTGGTGGGATAGGATGCGGCCCGTCTGTCTGAGCCATAGTGCCAGCGGCCAAAGGCTGATGTTAGTGCCTGCAAGATGGTAAGGTCACGAAAACGTCTAACCAATCTGATTGAACTGCAAGGGCTTTTGACACGGACCATTTGGTGAATTATCAGGCCGTTGAAACGTACAATGGAAGTCTTCAACGGAGATCCTAGCGGCAATGTCCGTAACATCGTCCTGAAAGAGGAGGCAGGCAGAGGAAAGTTGATATGGCTAGGACCGGGAATTTGGGGCCGCGAGGTGACAGCATTAATCACGGAACATAACAGTGTTTGGGTAATTTCGCACCCGGGTTGATAAGGTTGATCCACAGGGACGCATTTGATGCTCTTCCCGGGGGTAACCGCAGATTCCTCAAAGGCAACTGATTCTAAGTTTTTGGGTGGGACTGGTTGAGTTTCGATCTATGTCAGACGTGTTAATTTCGCGTACCATAATTTCCACCCAACAACGCCACTGACTAGGGTAATCTCACGGGATGACCCCTTATTACTCCCCTTATTTGAAACAACGAGTACTAGGCCCTTAGAGCACCACCGCCTCAGCACACCCCCGCGGCAAATCAGTCAGCTTGCCCGTTCATCAATGACAATAAAGGAATGGGCATGCACCATATGTAGGGCTATAAGTCAATAGAGGGCACCACGAAAACTTAAAGCAGTTAGTTTTGCATCAGAAAACTTGGGCCATTGTCGGCAAGCTTTCATCGATGTACTCTGGTGATATGAATTATACAACGGAGCAGCAAACAACCAGAAAGTACGTAACGATGAGGATGTGTACATCAACCACAGTTGGCTTCCCGTACGGACTAAAAGGAGAAATAACTGCAATCGCAGTCAAGCTCTTCTAACAAAACTTACGCACATCACGGTGCGGCAATAATATTTAGTAAATAATAATTGGTTACCACAGATGGTTTCATGAAAAACAAGACTTGGTATAGCTAGGTGGCAAAAGAGGGGCCGGCAAGACAGCAACTTGTATCTAGACCCTCTAATCGCAGCCCACTGCACGGTGAAGCAGGAACACCGGTAAGATAATCAAATAGAATGAACAGGGTAATAAAACCGTAACGTTTCGGAGTTGAGATTACCGCATGTAAAAAGCACTGTCCAAAAGATGTCGCTTCTTCTCCAGTACCCTGCCCGAAGCATAATTTAGCTTGGAAAATCACTTGGGATAAATGGCTTTTGGAGATTCCCGGAGACCCTAGATATACGCATGCATCAAGGAGTCAATAGGTATTGTTCTAGTTAGTCGAGGGATCCAGTTGATAATCTGCTCAATTGCATGCAGTATACGTACGAAATTTCCGGAGATTTTGCTTCTGTTGATGACCGTCGAGCATCTTTCATGGGAATCACGGAAAATTGGTTACTCGAAAACGGCCAAATAACCAGTGGAATGGTGGAGGACTTTGCAGGAATTTACCAGGAAAGGCAAATATCTAGATTAGCCATCCTATTTGGCAAAGGCAAAAATCACCTGCAAATGGGACTTAGACGGTGCACTGGGAATATTCGCCTCTGGACCCTCAATTTTATACGGCCAAAGGAGGTGGTCCCTTCGGACCCCCAAGTTCGGGTTACGAAGGAGACCACCAACTGTTCCAAGCCTTGACAGATATATTAACTAATCCAAATTAATAAACGTTGTATATTTCAACTCACCGCACTAACTGAAAGTTTGAGGCATGCACACCGGGGAATGCAGAAGAGGAACTCCTAGGGTGGGTACAGAGGAATTGCCTGCACAAGCACACGGGATAGAACATTAGCATAAAGCTAGATGTATATCATCTTAAAGGGATCTCGAAAACAAAAATTGAGGGCGATAAATTGCAGCTGCCATTTTATTCGCTTTTGGGGAGGAGTGAAAACTTGAAGGTCAAATACACTGTTTGTGTATGGCTTTAGAAGGCCGCATCTAAGACGGTAACAAGCATTGTGGAAGTGAACATGAAGACTTTTTGCGATAAGGCGTCAAGGTTCCCGTGATATGCTGATAAAGCTACTTTGGGAAACCTGTGGAGCTGACGGCTGGTCCTTTCCACATTTATATCCACTGCCGCTGTATATTATACACCACCTATTTACCGGTTCATTACCCTTTACTCATGAGCGTAGACGATCCACACGCTAGATTAGCCTGTTCACCTAATTGCACGCACCAAAATACCCGGATTACTCAAAGCTTCAGCCAACACCGATATATTTTGGTCTGCAGTATATGTTCCAGTTTTTTCCTTTGCTGAGTCGCTCGCATGATAGATCGATTCTTAATTGGCAGCTTTCAGGTAAGCCAGACCGTCGCTTGTTCCCTTTTCCTTTCCAGGCCGTTCAGTTTTCCTTGGATGTAAACAATTACTTTATTCTCTGGCTACCGCGGCTTCGGCTCGCCTGGGATTATCCACTCCTGGGAAAATAATGTCTCGCTTCTGCTATCTGTACCCCAGTTGCAATCCTTTCTTTACCTCCCCTATACACCCGTGGTATCACATTGGTGCGGGGCGCGCTCGGATCCACCGCTTTTACCAGCGCACATCGGGCAGGCAGCTCCACTGCAGCGGGTGTGCGGATGCACATAGGTTTGGGGATTGCACTCCCTGCTTTCATCCCTAAACAGTGTTCTTCAGGTTGGTGGCCAGTAGTTGATCAGCCCCATCTACTAGCACTGTCGTGGTAAACAGGCCTCTAGTCCCTAAGTTAGCGTGCACCATTTTGTACCGGCATCCTCTCGCTCCCTCTAGAAGTTCGTTTGTCAAAACCTTACAAAACGGACCCACGGGGGAAGTGTATTATTGGCATCCCACATGAGATGGCATTCAGCAAGCATTACAACATTCTTCATCGAAATAGATAAGGACCGTCATTCACCATGAACCTTTGTTATGACCTGCGAGATTTGTCAAATGATCGCTGCTTCTGGCAACTGTTTCTCACAGGAGTTAACCGGACATTGTCCCATTATATTCTGGCTTCCCTTCTTCTTTCAACACCATATCCATCACTGGAAGCAGCGGAAATTCAAGACATCAAAATTACCCTAGGCAAACTTATTGAATCAGACATATGATTACACAAATTCTGTCCGATGTTGCCGTCTCCACCTGTGCAAACAAACCGTGTCTCCAAAATTTGGACCTTTTTTGCCAGGGTTCGCTGCTCATCAGACTACGCATTCCGTTATAAACTGCCTCCAAAAATCACTTTCCTTTATTTGTTGCTTTTTTCTCGTCATGCGTTATCCATTATTCCAATTCCCAATATTCGGGAATCCCGCCACCTCAAATGACTTTCCGAAGGCGCTCTCGTTCGATTTCGGTCTTCTGTCTGCTTACGGCGGACTGCGAGATTCGCAATGAGGACACCAAGTGGTGACGATAGCAACGAGCTACCCTCCGTGAACTTTTGCTTCTGCGAGGAAGTGATTGTGAGATGTTAATGTCCATTTTTCGGAAATTGCAAAAATGTTTCCTTTAAATTGATTTTTGTAGGTATAAAGAGGTATTCTACCGGAAACCACGTCCGTTGCGCTCTCATAGCTGTCATGGCTGTTTTTGCGGACGCGATGACTGTCTGTAAAGATGATTCAGATAATTTCTCGCGCTTTGGTCCTTCATGTTATTCCAGTTTTTTAGAGTTTTTGGTGTGATTTTTGGGTATTTTAGCCTAAAACGCAGGCGCAATTTTATAACTATTTCAGCGCTAGCTAGGAGAATCGGCTCCGAGAACATCAATGATCCCTTTCTTCTTCTTTTCCGTGATCGCATCAAGTACCGCTTCGTCCACAAAAGTTGCAGTTATCTACGTGATCCAAGATAAGTATGTTATTCTTTTAAGAAATATTTATTTGCAGATTTACAAATATAAGTTTTCCAGCAATCGCCTTGTTGCATAAAGTTAGTAGACAGTGCAAGGTGGCAGGCTGTTTTCTGCAAGGTAATCATTCATTCAACCAACCTCACGACAGCTAATACGTACGCAATCTTAAGCTAACCGCAGAGCAGGAGTCGCAAGTGATGGGCGTCGCGGTTTGCGATATAAATAGACTTGGTCTATGGATCACTGGGACGACGTCGTCCGTGTGAACGACCTATTGCTTGGACTGGGCACTCTTACCTTGATGGGGCGGGAAGATGAAGATAGGTTGGCAGTTTTCCTGCCGGATATTGTTCGGCCTTTGATAGGTATTTACCATGATGATCTTAGCGGACACCATCCTCCAGCTTAACCGCGGCGGGTATATACGTTGGCATGCAATGACAGTGGATGATGGCGGATTAGGTCTTGCCGAATTTTCTGCTCTGTTTTCCAAAGAAAGCCGAGCAAGCTACCGCCGGGCGAATAACGCCACGAAGGATACGTTACTTTCAGCTGGTAATGTGCAAACAGTTGTCCACCGCAGCTTGGCGCAATTAAACACCTTTAAAGCTGCATACACTGAAGCCAGAGTATAATTTTATCGCTTTCATGTCCTGATGGACATTCGTCGCCGCTGCGATTGCTGGGATGCGAAGCGCATTCAACAATGGATGCATAATTCAGTTTTTGTGTCGACGAACAAAATAATCGATAAGTTCGAGAGGACAACAGGTCATCATCGTCATCGTCGTTCAGCATCAAACAGCAAGGCAAGCCTCAATGACCGCTGCATTTCGACAGATTTACACCTTTATATAAAAAGAGTGAATATCAAAGGGGGACAAAGAGTGGACCTACACAGGCGGTAAAGTATAAAGTGCTGCTGCAGTCAACACACGGAACACAGTCTAACTGTAAAAACCCACGGGTTTTCAATCATTCTGATTCGGTAGAAAATGACAACACGATCGCCACTGTTCACGGTTCACTGCCATATCCTTAAGTGTCTCCAGCCAGCAAATCGTCGAGTCTTTCCGACTCCAACCACGAAGGCGTGAGACACCTATTTTACCCATGTTCGCCGTACACTTTCTCATCCCACGTTGCCTAGTATTCTGTTGAACTCAATATGGCTTCTTCCATTCCTTAGGAGGACCACAAAATAAGGCACGGTATGGTAAACGAGTGTCCGTCATACGCAACACGCTGAAACAAGCTGTTCTCAGAAGTGGCACCCAATACCAGATTCCTAACCTCAATATTACCCACCCGGTCACTCCATCCAATTCTAGCCATACTACGTAAACATCGGTGGTCGAAAACATCCGATCCACGAATATCGCCCACACGCATACTCCATGTCTCGCAACCGTACGGCAGAACTGAACGCACTGCAGCACAGTACACACGACCTTTCAACTTCAGTGAAATATCAGGCCGACGCCACAAAAGCATCAGTCTAGCGTAATCTGCCCAAGCCTTGGATATACGTGCATTTAACTCTACTTCGGAGCTATCATAGTTCGACACGCAGCTACCAAGGTAGGTCAAACGGTCCACCATTGTTACTTCCTCTCCATCCAGTACCAAGATTGGTGCTGCTGTCGTCCAGTCACGTAGGAGCAGTTTGCACATTGAAGCTGCAAAAAGCACGCCAAACGGAATAACCGATCTCGAGAGTCCATATAGTGCGCGCTGCGCATGGTCCGCAGACTCGAACAGGCACACGACGTCGTCTGCGTAATTTAGGTCGCATAGCTTTCCTCCACTTCCCAGTTCTACTCCTACATTCCAGAGACTTCCGAAAGCATCTTCCGTCACCTCGTCCATGATGAATTTGAACAAGAATGGAGAGATGGGACACCCTTGACGAACGTTACTCGCCGTTTCATATGAACGTGACAGTTCACCGTATACCGCAACGCGACCATAGGTGTGCGAGTACAATGCCAGCAACAGGTGCACAAACTTAGTTGGCATACCCTTCCGGTGGAGAGCACTGAGTAGTGCCGGTCGATCCACGGAGTTACGGAAAATGCTGCCTTATCATAGTCGAGGAAGACCTTACGATCGTTAGGGGCGGCCGATGCATGGTGTTGGTGCGTTTTTCGAGTATCTGTCTGGAGAGTGAATACTGGTGGTCTGACTGCACGCTCTGACCTGTCCTGAAATCCGGCCCTGTTAGTTTGCTGGAATATTACTCTCTGAGAATCGATGTCAATACGACGCAGTATTAACTCGTGAGCTTAATACGCCTTAATTGACCATCTCGAGTATTAAACTACATTTCCCATCAATTGTATTGCTTGTCAGTCACTCCGTGTTAATGCGTTTTGAAGATGGGTGCAAATTCAGGGACTCATCCCCTACGAATAACGGAATTACATCCTTCCGTTCCCTAAAATATTCATGAAACAAGAAGGCATGGAATTCATATTCAGAGCTCTCCGCCCAGTTTGAATCAAGGAAATACTTGGGGGGAGACCTTCGAACCGTGCCATGCCTTTCCCTTTCTTCAGAATTCGAATATTCCGACTGCACTTTTCCATTCCTTGGGAAGGGGGGAAATGCAGTGACACCTCCCAAGGATTCACAAGCTCCGAGACGTCGGACTAAATACTGTTAGCCGTGAAGGCCAGCCTATAACTGATCTCTTGAATGTGTCTGACGCAACAGTCCTATGCCGTGTTGTTATTCACAGATGGCTCTCCATATTCGTGTCAACACACGACTTCACTAACACGTAATATCGGTCGCCCGTCCGATGTCTAACGTGTAAGCCTTGAACAGTCCGTTTGACTGCTTAATTTGAAGTGGCCGTTTCTCCAATCTTCGTTCGGTCTACCCAACCATTACATTTTTCAACATTTCATTCTTAATAATCTTATTGGTCAACTGAAGCTATTCCAACTGTCGTAAATCATCTTATTCTTTCCCTTTTGCCAGTAGGCAGCTCGCGTTTTTGCTGCCATTTAGAAAACTTAGCGACGCTTGAGAGAATCTCAGTAATTTGATGAAACACTTTATGGTCTGGGGCCGAAGGGCGAAATTTCGCTGCCAAATCATCGCTCTGCCTGTATATTTGATCTCACTGATGGTCTACATTGCAACTTGGATTCGCTAGTTCTAGTTCCTCTAGGAACAGTCTCTTCGTTCTAAGCCATTGCGAACTAGTTCCAGATCATCAGACAAACATTTTCGACAGCTCTAATCCGCATTTGTGTGTCTCTGTCTGTGTGCCATTTCAGGCTGGCTCGCAAAAATCGACATTAAATACTTAAACGCAGGTCCGATTTCCGTACGTACGTGGTTCCGTATGATCTACAGTCTGGACAGAACCGCCCTTGCCAACGGTAGCTACTGCCAATATGCGATCAATCGTGATCCAGACCTACTTCTTGTCGAGTTGAGAAAGTCCACGTCGCTTGTGCGACCCGCGAACTGTGTCGGAAATCCGACTATGATAGGAATAAATGATGGTTCTGCACAGAATTGAGAAGTCTTTTTATATCCGTAGTGCGTATTTGCTGGGTGCAGGCAAGGCGCATTTGCCTCCACCTAAAAGGACTCCGATGCATCTCAGTTTTTCGCACTTGTGCATCATAAGTCAATCCTCTAACAACTACAATGTCATGAAGAGCATCTTTGCTCTTCGCCGAACAAGAGTGACCGAAGGCATCCCGTAAAACTCGTCTTTCTTGCACTGTCAGGCTGCAGTCTTGAATGATAAGCGCATGCGTAATGACCAACACACGACTGCCTTAAGCGACTTACATCCTTTTCGATCGCCGTGACTGATCCCCATGCAGTCTCATGGCCAGTCACAGCCGTAAATAGTTGACTGGATCTCAGTCTAAAAGAACGGCTATGGTTATCTACTCAATGACACTATTTCCAACATCCACGTTGATTCAGCCCAGCTTTGAGCTGCTTCTGGTCCTCCATGAGTGCGGAGTAAAATTATCTTGACTGAGACATTAGCGCCGTCTGAGTTGAATTAACTTCCACTCTAACTGGAAATCCTCCAATTCCTTGTTTCACACTCCACGTCAGCAGACATAAATTAAATAGTGAGTCTAAACTGTCTAGAGCCAAACACGCGACTGTTTGTCAGCCTGCCATTAAAGTGCGCACATTGGAAGGAACCAATATCTATGAGCTGGACGAGACCTTGAGAAAATGTGAGCTAATCAACTGATATAACCGCCTACTACAAACATTCTACTTGAATAATAAACCGGTTCCGAATATCTGGCGTGTTACTAAATGAAGATTCTACTATGGATAAGCAGAAGGCAAACAGATTGGGGTTGGAGACTAGAAGAGATCAGCGTTGAAATGAAAAGAGAGGGATACTTGTTATCAGTGCGCAAGCATTATGGGCAAAACAGAGCGGTAAAGTGATTCGGTCTGGTTTATAGGAAAGGGACGAGGTTGATATGAAGGATGAGGAATACTACCCCTGAGCAGATGGCATAACTATCACACCGCACCCCACATGCGGCTCCTCCATGCAATGGGCATTGCTGTCACTGACCTATCCAGAACGAGCATGAACCGAATGCCAGTATGGAATACTTTTAGCTCGTGTAACTCATGGAGAATGTAGGAGCGTGTGCTGCTATCTAGGGGAGTCCACAAAGACCCCACTAATACCGAAAGAACGGAGACACTAGGGTTTTTTCTCAAGCAAAGCTTTGTTCTAACGAGAAAAGGTGACCTTAAGCACAGCAGGGCATCTAGCAGTGGAAAAAGCCCATTACGTAACTTGGAAACCAATTTTTTTTCTCCCCACTCGTTTTTCTTTCTGAACTAAGATGCTAAGCTCAGATCAAGTCTCCCCAACTGCAGACCAGCAGACTAACGGTTAGGCCTCTGACCATCAGCCCTCTACCTTCCAGGCATGATTTGATCTTCGGCTTGGGATAAGTCGCCTTTTATATTTCGTCGGATCATGGCCGCACTCAAGCCGTCACACCGCGTCAAGGTGTAATCTCGTTGTGACAGGAAAATAGGTGAGTTTACGGGGCATTTCATTCACCCCTACCATTCTAAGAGGGGGGATTGATGTGATGTGATTGCCACTGGGACTCACTAAAGTTCAATAATATCTGGTCACCAGCGCCGATGTCCAGGATGGGTTGTTCCAGTGATTGCTTTATTGTATGCATATGGTTTTGGTAGATGAGTTTTCTTTTAAGTGCACAACATAGGTGGGAGTTTCAGTGCTTTTTCATGTGCCAGTGGTCCGTGAAACTAGTCAATTTACACACGGAACTGTTAGAAATGTGCACTTATGCATAAGCTTGGGTAGGTCTACAGATGTTCATAGGTACAGTTAGCCATATATATCTACCTAAAGATAGATGGTGGTAGGGTGGACCTGGGGCTACCACTGTGGGGCAAATTTGTTTCGTTCCCTTAAATAACGTATATATAATTCCAATAAAGGGCAAACTGTAATATATATATATATATGTATATATAATTCGATTAAGGAGCTAACGGATATATATGTATATATTTTTGGGTTACAGGGAGAACCAATAAACATATATAAGATTGTGCAAGACACAACTGTATATATGGGTATATATTTCAACATCCATATATAGTTCCATTATAGAGTAAACTTATATGCATGTATATAGATTTCCTCTATGGGGCAAACAAATATATGTACATTTATTTCCATTATGCAGCAAACTAGCGAACATATATATATATATATAATACGATTACCTACCTAACAATTAAATATACATAACTCCATTGGGAGCATACTGAAATATAAAACTATTTATGATGCGCTTAAGGGACAAAACCATATATGTATTTCGACTACGTGGCAAACAAGTATGCATATAGATAATGCGATTGTGCATAACCACAAGTAGAGGTATATAGTTTGATTGTGGGGCAAATATGCATATATACTTAATATCATTTTGGGGAAAACAAATGTATTTTTACATAAAATCATATGCACATTATGACTAAGGGGCAAACAGATATGTTCTTTGCATGTTTCTCTATTGTGTGGCAAAAAGAAAATTAGAAAACACAAGGGTCAATTTCACTATGACGACCACTGGATTTTACGGGTTTGGCATGCTAAATCAAGTTTGTATTTTTCTGAACTAAATGACATCGATATTATCCTCCTAGCATTACTTATTCTTATTCATCACTTTTGACGACTTGGCCAACTCGTAACCCGTAGGCATTTGACACCAACCACAACCAGTTATCGCGCGGTGGACAGTTTACGTTAGTCGGTTTTCACGGGTGGACAAGTAGCGTCCAACGATTTGAATGCCCGCAAAACATGACCGCGTGGACCAGTCGTCAATAACAGCGGTGACTATGGGACGTCCCCGTTAGACACAAATCCCCCGCGTGAAAATTCCTTGTCAACTATACTCTTACGATATATGTATAATCTGACGTACTTATTAGTCATTGTATAGGCTCCCTACCGTTAACACGTGAGTGCTTTTTCCTCTTTCATCATTGTCTTTTCACGTCATGATCATGTGCACTGCATTTCCCATCACTGTTTAAGAAATAAAATAATATTATTGTTGTAAGAAGGAGAATTTGCACCACACAAGAGACGACGGAAAGAAAGCAGTGCATCAGGGTGGAAGGCTGAAATACGCAGAGCTATAAGACGTTGGCACACAGGTTGGGCTCTGCAGGAATCCCACGATGGAATTTTGGCATGGGCTTTGCTTTCTAAGCACAGAACTGATGCGAAACTGTCAATTCATAGGCTCAATTCCAGTTACAGCGCGACATTGGCGGAGTGAGTTAAGGAGCACTCTGATAAACACTATGCATAAGTCTAATGAAAAGGATTTTTTGTGGGGGGTGTCCACCTGCCGAAACGGGGTGAGCATTTTGTCGTGATGGGGGACATCAGAAAGGCGATCTTACTCAGTAAGTGCTTTGCAGTTTATACGTAAGTTGTGGTGCACTGATAGGCTGTTAGATTATCCAATTCCCCCGCCCGATTTGGTCTACATGTAGAGGGTGTTTTCTTTACATCTGGCTAAAGTGTCATTTGACCAGCTTGCCCGAGAGCGATAAGCTCGGGTATTATAGGGCATCTGGCCGCCTTCTTGTCAGGATCGACCTTAAAATTGTACAAGGTGACTCACCAGCAGAGATATTTTCCACAGGACTGAAAGAAGGCAGCCGTAGTGGCTATCCACAATAGCGGCTTATGCTCGGAATTAAGGAACTACAGACCGGTAAGCTTGATAAGCGTTCTTCCGCAAAGAGCTTAAAGGCATTACTGGAGAATAGATGTGCTAGTAGATGAAGCAGCACTCCGTGCTGTGCCCTGATCAACACGGTTTTTTTAAAGCAACATCCTGCGTGAAAACAACGCGAGGTTTTCATTAATACATATGGTAAAATGGCATTAAATAGGTTTGGGAGTGGATCAAGGAAACTGTCGGTTTGCAGTCACAGGCTCACAACTCTAATAATGTGTGCAATTTATTTATTTGTCACAATGAAATTGCAAGCCGCTTGTTAGAGGATGTCTAGTTGGCCAGTAAAGCTTACGGGTCTGAACAATGTTTCTGAGCATATGCACGGAGAGATTAAGAACGGATATATATGACTTCAGCTGTTTAAGGTGCGACACAAAGCACGTGATTGTCTGCTTCTAACTTTGTAGATGGTAGGAAGAGCACTCCCCATGAGTAATAATAAATTATAGCGAGTCTTCTGAACAAGTAATATTTTCAGAGTGCCCCATTGACTTTTTCAAACATCCCGCTTAAGGATCTCTTGCAGTTCTTAGAGGAAGTGACTGCTGGGCTAGATGAAAGCATCGTAGTTGGGGGCAGATTTGGTAAACATCTCTCAGGAAAACCTGTTGGGAGTAAGGAAGTTAAACATCTGTTTTTTGAAACTCTTTTCCAAAAACCTAGACAGAACTGGAGTGTGGCTAATGTGGCGAACTTTTTCAGTCATGCAAAGAACCCCTTTTGTGGCGTGGAACAATAATGGACGAAAAAGTAGCTCTAGACATGGTGAGCGAGAACGGATTTAGATGGAGCAGTGGAAGATTTGGTCCAGCGATGCGAAATAAGACTAGTGGAATTCTATCACGGCCCTTTCCTGTGGGATGGCTGGCATATTTTCAACACTGTCATGATGCCAGCAAAGTTGAATGAAATGGAGGATAATCTAACCGAAGTTAGCACCGGGTGGATTTCAGAATATGGCCGAATTTCATTATTGAGAGTAGAAGAGTAACATGTATTGAATGCTTCTGCGATGTCTGCATGGGACTCTATGCGTAAGCTGTTGAATATGATGAAGTTTGGAATAGCTGATGATTTGAGAAGTCTTCCGAACTGGGTTAGGCGACCCAAAAGCTAGCATTTCCTGCTTTTTTCACCTTAGTTCGGCCTCTATAAGAAATTGCTGTTGCCGGCGGTTGACTCGCATTAAAAGCGGGAAGTCTCCCGTTTTAGTGAAGATTTTTTGAGTCTTCAGAGTTCTCGTACAGAGCTGACAAAACTTATTAGGCTTCTTGTGTATATGCTGAGTGATCGGAGTGGACAGACGATTAATATTAAAAAGGGGGTTTTGCGTAAATGTCGTCTGCCGCGCTCTGCGGGTCAGGCGACGAAAGAAAGCTGGACCAATCAAGGGTTCGCAGAGCGCCAGGAATTTCGTCCCAACGAGTCGACATATAGAAACAGGCAGCATGGTGGGTACACATGGGTGAGGAAGGCTTGTTAAGGACAGAGAAGCTACACGTTACCATCTTGTGGTCACTCCCAGGGAAAGGTTTTAGCACTGAAACCCTAACATTGGGAGTGCTATGCGCAAAAAAAGGTCCAAGATATTACGGAACTTTGTGGGCGTAGTCAAATGCTGCGTCCATCCTGCGATGTGCTTTTCAGCGACAAAGTGGAGTAGGGTAGGTGATACAGATAAAGAGAACCAACAAATTTTAGGAGCATTGAAGTCACCTGCAATTATCTTACGGCCGAGAGGGAGACCAGAAAGATAAATTACGGCTTGAGTTAGACGAGAAATATTGGAACTATTCGAGTTTGGTGGTCGGTATACACATCCTATGTGGATTGGGAGCTCGGGTAGTTGTATCAGAAGCCGGATGATGTCGGAGATAAAATCGAGAAATGGGTGATGGAGAACGGAAGCTTTGTGTGGCTGCTTCACATAGGCTAGGCAACCATCTCCTCTACGATTTGATCTATTGGTTTGGAAGGGCGTATAAACCGCCAGCGAAAAAGACGGAGTAGAACTGTGGTCTGTTAGCCAAGTCTCTGTTACCAAAATAATAACGTAAGAGTTTTTAGCTGCTAATGGTCTCAGCTCCCTTACTTTTTGAGTCAGTGAGCGGGGGTACAGGAGGAGTAGGGAAAATTCACTGGAACATTTAATTCCACGTGAAATCTAAGGGGTGGTTTTGGTGGTGAAATAATCAGGGGATACCTTAGAGGTTCGGTTAGTGCATAGCTGTAATAAGAAAGCAAGTTCAGTAGAGTTAGATATACTGGCCGGCGAGGGACTGTCTATGTTAATGGATTTGTGGGCTGAAGACCAAGGTGATAGAAGAAACTTGGGAGTTGATGAGCCGGTTGTTAGAGGATGCCAGTGTGGGTGATGTGGTATCAGTGGGGGTGGTATAGTGTTAGGTGGCCAAATTGTCACCTTGTCACGGCGGGACTGGCAATCTAGAGAGTTAGTGGAGAGGGGGCTTTTGGAAATGCCGTAGAATAAGCCGGTTGGCAGGTATGCGCATGAATTTTTGGGGATAGACGTTACTTTTGGAAATCGTGGAAGTCACGAGAGCTGTGCTTTCTAGCTGAAGCAATTGGGGTAAGCGCTGGACAAGAGTGGGTTGGCAAAGGGGTCTCATGATAGGCTGTGGCTCAATGGGCGAAACACAGTTATCAAAAGTTTTCCAGGTAGCCTGGGAGGATCCAGGGGTAAATCGTGCAAAATTATAAGGATACTGGTAATTGGGGTGATAAGATAGGCGTGCAGTAGTAGGAAAAGGGTATTGGAGTGGTGGAAATGCATCTAAATGGGGTTGACTGGTAAGCGGATGGAAGTAGGGAGGATAAGCAGTAGGCCCTAAATAAGGAGGGGCATTAGTATCATACTGAAATGTGGCAACTGTGTTACCGAAGGATGGTGAAGGCGTGAATACAGTGGCAAAATCAACTCGTGATTGTAAGCGGCGGTTAGCAGGCCCTCGTAAGTTTGTGGACCTTCCAGTTTGGCAGAGCACTTGCCGGGATGGCTTGCTCGAGTTGGGCGTGCCGAGAGTGCCAGACAGTCGAGGTGCATAGAAAAGCTGACTTACTGAATTAACAGGATGGCTAATGAAGTGTGGGATTTTGTGATTAGTTGAATAGGTCACTGGTATGCGCTTCCTGTGGAATTCAACTGATTTTGGCTGGGTGCCATGCTGTTGTTTGACGGTAGACGAGAAAGTGCTAGAGGGAATATCTGGGATGGGTATATGCAAAGCGGTTGGCATTAGCCTGAAAAGACATCGGTGAGACAGCAATCATCTGAGTGTTTATGCCGTCAGCTCTCCTAGCTTGGGGTACCAGAGTTGTTAGATTTAGATGAGCACGTTTGCGAATGGTTGGACAGGCGAAGGGGAGTGATTTTCATCCGGACCTACCGGTATTGGTTATGAGCAACAGAGATGCTGTCCAGGGATTACCACTTTTGCAGTGTATATACGCAAACGTGGTGTGCCACTACCATCATTAGATTTATTCCCAGACAGACTATTAACAATTTTATGAGGTGTGAAGCCTGGACAGTAAAATGAGCGGCTTAAATAAGGGAGAGGCCGATTATGCTAGTTGCTTGTAGGTGTAGTTTTTGAGTGATTTTGAATAATCACGGTCTGTAGATTGGCCCCGTTGTGGTCACCGGGAACGTGGTAGCCGAACATGTGGGGCGATGGAGTCTGCCACAGGATGAAGGTAGACTACTTGAAACCATGGCAGTAGGATCACGATTTGGCTAACCAGCAGAAACCTGTATAGGCAGCGTACTTGTCAGAGGGGAAGCACCAAATACAACCAAAGTCTTTTCAACTTGAGATGTTGCGGTAAACTTCTGTGACCGTAATATATCTCCCTGGAAAGGAGTTTTATCCGCCAAGGTCTTGATTTTTTATAAGGAGTATGGCTGACAATGGTTGCCTCGTTTGCTATAAACTCCTTAGCAGAGAGCTCATCACGAAATTGGAATAAAATTGGGTAGTTATTTTGGGGGGATTTTTTGGGGCCTAGAGCACGGACATGAGTGTTGGGTCATGCTACAAGCATTAATTATGGTAGACTGAACCAGTCGCAGTAGGAGGCGGTAGGGTGTACTGAAGACAACGGCGTTCTTTGCATTCGCAACACGTTTGTGGGCTTCATTAACTACGGAATCAAAGAAACGCCCTGTTGCCGCGAGATAGCTGGCAGTAGTCTCATTGGAAGGGTATTTAACCTGGCAAATGGGGACGGTTTTATTTGGAATTCCGCGATCTGTTGGACTTTAATTTCAAGGTACCTTTGTCTTTTTGAGTCATCCAGAGCCTTAGGACCAGAATTACAACTTATGCCACTAAGCGAGACTCAGCACGTTTTGGTAAGAATCAGGGGTTTTTATGGTTTTCCCAGTACTACGGTGCGGCGTTGACGTCGCTTAAGTTCGGCTGGAGAAGGAATCGAAAGGATTGCCGTACGTCATGGACGTCTGGTGTGGCTATGAGATGGTATAAAAATTTAATTACTTCCTAACGGACGACGGTATGTTGTAAAGAATTGGGGGAGCATGCGAGTGAACAGATAAATAGATGGGCCAACCAGTAAATTTGCTTTTAAAATTAAAAAGATAGACGGGTAGAATATGTGGTAAGCAGCACAAAGACTTTTAAAATAGGTCCAGGATGGAGATGAAAACGGGACGGTTCAGGCTTGCAATAAATACTTACAGAAGGGTCGGCGAAGAATGAGGTCAGAGGGCAATGCTTTAAAAAATCTAGGCATTATTTTCAACTAGGAAAGAGGTTCTATTTATGCTAAAAAACAACAGTAACACCCCAGATTGCCTAAAAACAACAAGGAGAACAACTCACGGCGAGGAACGGTGTACCGCAAGTTCACTATGCCCTCTACCGTTTCTTTAGTACGTAAATGAATTCTTCAACTTTCTTCGAAACGGTGCTCATTTTCTGTTCTCCAACGACATCAAAATCGTGTACACCTTCCAGCTCGAGTCTCTAGGCTCTACTGTCGCCCAAATAACCCAGGACCTTATATCCCTCAAAACCTAGGCCACCAAATCAACGATGTAGTTCTCAGCCAAAAAAGGCCGCGCTCTTCCCTACAAGTGCATCTTATCTAAAGAAAGGCTTAAAATCGGAGGTCAAATCGTCCCCATCAGCAATAAGGTTCGTGACTTGGGTCTAAACGGCTCCTGCAGTTTCAACTTTTTGGAGCAAGCACGTACTCAAGTTGCGAAAGTTAATGAAATTGTTGGTTTGCTATGTAAGACTTTTAAGCTGAACGGGGGTAAATTAAACCTCTTCAAAAACACATCAATCTCATTATACAGTATTGTTTTCTAATCTACTCCGGCTTGAGACATTGTAGCAGACTTGCAATGAAAAACGTTCAGCTTACATTTACGAAGCGGCTAGTAGACATTTTGTCAAACCCAAATTGCAAAGAAAGATGTTCAATACTGAATCTTTAACCTCTGCAGCTTCGGCATGCAAAAGCAAACTTAGAATTCTTCAATAATCCCATCAAAGGAACAGCAGCATTTCAGCCCCTTCGTTCAGAATTCAAACTCCTTACTCCCTTCGAAACACTAAGCTCGTCGTCACAATTTGCATAACAAGAAAAACCATTAGAGCAAACATTTTTGTTGTCAAATATTCCTGGTTGTGGAATTCATTGCTTTAACAGTTGCCTCTCCTATCGTCGTCTAACATCGCCTTCAAAACCGAAGTCCGCAGACTGTTGACTATACCAACCCTGATTCATAAATAGAAACCACATCTGACAAAGAATGTAGTCTAGGGTTGTCGGTGACTTTTTCGTCTTTGCAGTACTGTTCAGGGGGCCGGCGGTGTGACCGTCCTCTCGCCGACGACACGAAATTATGTATCCTTTTTCTGCGACTACTTTAAAGAGAAAACTGTAGCTGCAATGCCAAGGAAAACGCGATTAGGTTAACGCTCGCAAAGGTGGACGCCAAATTATGCGCATGACATCGGAAATATCCATAACCTTCCAATGAAGAAAGCCAAAACTCCGCTATATTGTGGTTCACCCAGATGGCTTGACTCAGAAATATCGTGGCATAGGGTTAGGTGCGTAGATAAACGGGAAAACTCGAAGACCCATAAAGCAATATATGAAGATATAGGTTGTATTCATTATCTCACATCCGGAAGGCCATCCTTTATGACTGTGGCTAGGCGATATTTATAGAGGTTAGATACGTTGTTTCCAATATGTCTGACTCGGGGATTCTAATAGGTAAACTAACTGGGAAAATAGCGCATGTCACATACTCAGGGGAAATTCTCGGGCAGGAGGATAATTGCAGAAAACCCACTTGTCTCACAGGCCAGGTGGTAACAGTGGTCCAAAATGAAACATGAGAAAGTGGATCCGTGGTAAATTTCGAGTTTAAAAAATGAATTATACCAGTTGTAATGCTAATATCACAGGCTAAGGTTCTCCTGGTCGAAACAAACTGCCACCATCGGAACTATTCAGATGAACCAGATGCAAACTTTGGCAGGGAGCAGGGTTTGGGAAAAACGAACAGAGATAGGAATCAGGAAAACCGAAAACCTTGTCAGAACGAAGGGTATTCGGTGCTGACAGAAAACGAAGAGCCTACTAGCAGTGGCTGTGTTATACAGATAGATTCGAAAAAGGGCACCACCGGACTGTGTGCATGAATTTGGATAAAACAGCTTTTCCTAGGAAGACCAACTCACCGAAGGATACATTTAAACCAGCATTTCGACCATAGCGGAAAACAAACGGTACCATTAAATGCGAGAAAATTTAAGGAGACCGAAAGCAAACAGAGGGTGATTCCACCGGCCTAGACCTCAGGTGACTTGAACTGCAAGGAAAAGTGTGGGAGGTTGAAGAATTGCCACTTGAGATATTCCAAACGCCAAACGCTGCGCGTAAATCTAGCGATATCTCCTTGGGTTTAGGACCGCAGGTATTTTGTCCACAGGACCACGGGGACTTATATAACTTTGTGCAAGCAGGATGAAACGGAAGAAAAGTTACATGCAGCGAATTTGCTCAAGATGGTGGAAATATCTGAACACGCGGCGGCTAGTAGTACATTTCTTCCGGAAAAAATGAAAGTGAGTGATTTGGGAAGAAAAAGATCCATAGTCGAAATTGGTTTCTTCCTAAATCCACGGCATGAGGACAGATTCCTGACGGGCGTCGATTGAATAAAAACGAATGGCAAACGGAGAGATCAGCACAAAACTGCGCGATAAAAACACCAGCGAGATCAAGTTCAAAAATGATACTAAGTTGCCGAATTCGGTTGATCTATACACACCTTGAGGAGCAAGAAAAGACAGACATCAAGTGAGCTCTATCGTTTACATAGCCGTGTGATGTGGCCTTGGTCGATGAGCGAAACAGCCAATCACAGAACGAGTTTTGATGAATCTTTTTGCGGACATAAAAATTTTCAACCTTACAATATTTAAAATAACGTCAATTTCGAAATACTGAGAAAAGGATAGGTTCCTTCGGGCAATCAAAAACAGAACTAAAATCTGTGGCATCAAAAACCCTAGAATGGTCACCGACCATGTTAGAGTGCACAAAAGAAGGAGACGAGATTCAGAAGCTGACAAGGTATGACAAAATGCAAGCTAGCGGATTGAAAACCACCAACTACATTATTTGACAGTAAACGGCTACGAGTATCGCGCGTGTTATCAGTGGGGACACTATGGGTAGGCAGAGGGAGCAAAGAGGTACGACTGGAGACAGGAGACATAGGTTGAATAAAAGAAGGAATTCTGAGCACTAGCATACTCATCGCCACCCACCCTACTCGATGCAATGGGTAACGCGGTTCTGATTACCATGCGCGACGACCGATGCAGTACGGAAGCATTTGTAAACGTGTAACTCAAGGGGAATGGGGGATTATGTTGCCGAGTTTGGTTGACCTATGCACACACTGAAGAACAAGACGAAAGTATCAGCGGCGCACGATATCACGGGAGCACAGCCTGTGGTCTAGTAGGACCCACACACACACACACAGAGGTTGGAAACACAAAACGTTTGCGCTCAAGACTCAAGGCCCGTAGTCGCGCAACGAATGGGACAGATCTGCTGCTCCCTTGAATGAGCAGCCACACGGAACAATAAGCGGCGCGAACTACGAACAGCTAGCCCAGCCCGCTAGCGGAAGAGAGAAGACGAACACAGGGTACTGCCACGCGTTTATTGGTGACCCACCAACACAAGTCAGAATTCAAGCAAGCTCTATCGTTTATATAATTTTGTTGGGTGGCCATGATCGACGTATGGACTAACCAATCACAAAACGGGCTTTTATGAATCTTTTCGAGGACATATAAATACATTCGACCGCGCAATACTTAGAATAACGTCAATTTCGAAATACTGAGAAAAGAACAGGTTTCTTTGAAAATTACTGGCATGAATGAAATCTGCTCACCAAAAACCTTAGAATGGTCATCGATCATAACAGGTAGTGAGATCAGTTTTATGTGACTGACTGCCGCGTGGCTGCATGTCCTCAAATTGAGAATCCACAGTTTGAGTCGGGGATGTCAGCCAAAGCCCGTCCCTTGCACTGGGTCTGGGGCTGGTGCTCAACAGAGTCGGTGGGTGCAAACCGGCGTTCATGACTATCATATACCAATGGTATCCAGTGAAATTTGTTGAACGCTTGGAAAGGGTTGGGTCTTACAAATGTCACATGGAAAAACGAAGAGAGCCTTGGAAGTAAATCCGAAACATCTGGAACCGTTTCCCGTCCAGCAACCAAGTCGACGGCAGGGGTGGGAGAACAATGGCTTACGAAAACGCTGCAGATGTGGAAAATAAGTGGCGATCTCCAAAGAATATTTCGCACACCAAAAGCCGCAGTTCGTAAGGCCCAGTGAGATCGTTCAGCAGGCTATTCGCGAGATTTCACAGAATTTATGCCAGGCATTTTTAGTCCTTAACTTGATGATAACGAGAACACGGAATGATTTAGTGAGCCTTGAGTCGGCAGCCACCGACAAATAGCGCATCAACTTCTCAAAGTTGAATAATGTTAGACTGATGGACTTGAGCCTTCAAACTCATTGGGAAGGAAAAATGTATGACAACTGCATGGATCATCAATGGGGGTCAGTTAAAGGTAGCTCGTTAGCATTGGCAGACCCCTTTGCATCAATCCGCAGAATCAGGCGAAATAAGCTATCACCTTGATGAAGAATTACCGCTAAAAAGCCAAAAAGCGAAATTAACCAGCATTCAAGCGATTTAAGATCACACTTGGCCATCGGGCTCTCCCGAGGTGCAGAGTGGAGAAAAGGATGTTACACATCCAGCGGCAGTGCCGAGGTGCCTAAGAGGAGGTTAACTCTAGGGCTGACGAAAGCAACGTCAAAGTCTACAATAATCACGTGAAATCCACGGCGGCTCCACGAAAAACCGTGGGAAGAGCAAAAAACTACCTAGTAAAACTAGATTGACCATCGGCCGGGTGAAAGCCGACTGCCCGCTAAATATTTCCAGAGATCACAAAGACTGGATCATAGACCTCGGCGACAGAAGTTAAGCCATGAAACCACAGCGAATGAGATGCTGAACGAGCCCATCATGGAGAAATAATTGCTGGATTGCCTAAAGTAACTACAGTGGCCGAAAGCAGAATGGTCTGTGAGGATCCATCTGGCGATTGTAAACCAGATAGTGAAGGACCTGGTGGAACTCTTCATTCAGCTCCCTGACCCATCGCTAGATGAAAGGCCATTTCCGGCGACTGGTTGACGTCCACGGTCATATCCGTGCATAAGGCCTGGGACAAAGACGACGATGGCAGCTGCCGCCCCGTGAGTCGGAAAACCATCGTGCTAAAATCTTTTGAAAAAGACTTGTGCGAAAGGACAGTGGACCTTTAAGAGGCAGGCAGGCTGATGACGGTAAAGCAACATGGCTCTTGGCAAAATGTTGGTTTTTAACCAAATTGACTGGCTTTCAGGACAAAAAGCAGGTCAGGTGGTTGGCGGAGAAAGGACAGAAGTCTGCAATCTGGAATTCCAGAGTGGCAGACATCTTGGCCAGAAGGTGAGGGCTTCCAGGGTGGACGCTTAGGTAAACAAATGCATAGCCCAGAATCTGAAAAGTATTTTTTCCATGGTAAGAGTTAAGATGCATCCATCAGACAGGACTACTGTGCAGCGGGTGCGTCAGGGATCTGCCTTAAGACCACTAACATTCCTGATATATTTCAGCGGCATAACCAACAGATCGAAAAATCAGTGTCTTGTTTAAAGATGACACCATATTATTGTGGAGAGCAAACAGTGAACTTACCCAGAGAGAGATCCTGATAAATTTTATCAGTGGTCGATGGGAGAGGAACTTCCGTTGAAAGTGGGTAAGCGCCAGCGGCCCATGAAGATAGAAGCTAGTCCAGCCTGCCACATGCGTCTAACCGGGCACAAGGTTACGATGGAATAAACAAGAAAAGCATGGGACCTCGATATTTTTGAGCGAGGAATTCAGCCTTAGCCTGCAATACTAGGAAGCGGCCAGGAATGCTAGGTGTGCATTAAACCAAATTGGGGAGACTGTAAGACACGGAAATCGTGAAGTTCCGCTGCCCATGTTCAAAACGCTCTTCCGACCCTATTAAGGGTAACTTGTGCAGCCGTGCACACCGCATTTCGTACGAGATAAGAAGGGGCGGTTGTTACTGCACGCCAGTTGCAGGGCTGAAACACATGGGTAGTGAGCAGAGGCTAGAAGAACTCGACTTGTACTCCTTTGAAAGAGTTGGAAAAAAGGTGAATTATTGCCGGGCTTCAGGATTGTCGAGGGGCTGGCTGTATTAGAGATCACCGTAGAGCTTGAAGCGGAACATGGATTAGTTCCACGAGTCGCCTGTTTAAGCAACCCTTAAGCGCCGAGGGCGGTTGCCAGTCGCGCGTTACCTAAGCACAGTCTGTCAAATATGCTCAACCTCCCACTGCTCCTGACTGTTTTCTACTTGTACCGCTCGAGTGTCCAGGTTGTCAATATTGCAGCTGCATGGTGTAAGATAAATGTGACACAAACGTGGTCACAACATTTAGGGACTAGCAAACGTAATGCAAGATCCGCGTAACCACAATCTGTCATACAAGTTGATGAGCCCGATATGATTCATGGGTCAAGTGAATCATTATTCCTTGTTGAGGACTGTGTTATTTTTTCTCCTATAGGGGTAAGTT
Source organism: Fasciolopsis buskii (assembly GCA_008360955.1). Taxonomy (NCBI): domain Eukaryota; kingdom Metazoa; phylum Platyhelminthes; class Trematoda; order Plagiorchiida; family Fasciolidae; genus Fasciolopsis; species Fasciolopsis buskii. Next base: position 23,258 of record LUCM01003314.1, on the reverse strand, counting down.
TTACCGCTGCTGTTTTATTTCCCACAGCTTTTTCGTGTCTATTTTGGCTGCCTGCATCTTCTATCCCTAGCCTCAGGCTCGTTTTTTCCACGCAATATTTTAAAACACGATGCCGTGTCCAAGGAGCAAAAAACGTCCTCATACTCCACAGTAGGGGCTTTAACTTTTCAAGCATCTTACTTCAAAACATCCCATCATCAACTCTGGTCCAATTTAATTAAACCAAAGTTATAATATTGCACGAGAGCCAGCGACGTCAGTCGTTTTAGATGTGTCGTTGTTCGTCTTCCCGACGTATCCATTCGGGCAAGGGATGTCGTAGTATCTTCGCGCAATTACGAAGCGTTACAGAATGTTGTTTTAACTCGAACTGCCTCTACTGAAGATCAGCGCATCCGTAAGTCACATCTTCGGTATAGGAAGCCCTTAGAGCACGGCCTCTTGCGGGTGCACTCTTCGGCGACGACCAGATGATAGGAAAGCTGTAGCTTCAGCGGATCCATACCATACCTGCCTCCGTTGCTTTCTGCTATTCGTAAGTATTCAATAGAGGCGACCACAGAGGTCGCCTATAACAGATGTCTGGGCAGTGAACACTGTCGCCCCCCAGAGCCGCATCCTCAGCCGCATGGGACGAATTAACAAATGCATTAACGGGAACCGCCGCGTCCTCATAACGGCTGCTAGTGAATAGGGGCCGGCCTCGCAATCGGTTCCACCCACATCGAGGCAGGCGCAGTAGGCCCTCGACAGAGTAATTCATCGGGCCATCAGCGGACGTTTACTGCAAAAAACCATAACCACTTTGATGGTTTGTCAAAATCTGTGACTCCAGTTGCACATTTCTAAGTTAGGGACAGGGAGACTAGGCACTTGATTCGTAGTTGCGGTACTCGACACCGGCCTATCTGTAGACTGTCACCCTACAAATGTCGAAGCTTTGACAACAAACCGACTATTACTGTGGTATTCAGGTGCTCAGTTCAGTGTAAGTCCCGGGTGATTCGACGGCTCTATGGACAGAGACGCTACGGGCTGCGACGGAAGAATCTCCGGGATCACATGGCACTTAATCGGGTCAACGCTCCCAGCAACTACACGATTCCTTATACAGAGGACCTGTCCGGTTGCAGAGTATTCAGCCACGGACACGGCCCGCCTTTCAACCGGATCTCCGTACAGGAGAACAACAGAGAGAAAACGGCGACGGTCAAGCCCTTTGGACTATCCGAGTTCGTGGGGATACCCTTCGGGCTCAGCAGTGCTGCTCGAGCCATATAACGATATATGCGCTGAGTCACACGAGATCGAGAACGTGCATTAGTACTTTAACGATGTTTTAGTTGCAAGTCACCTGGAGGAATAAAACTGAGCTCTTTTATTCCCTCTTTTGGTCGCCATGCATGGCGTAAACAGAAACGCATCAAACTGTGAGCTGAGAAAGCCGGGCGTCACTTTCCTGCGGCATGTCGCCTCGACCTGAGGTACAGCTCCATTGCCGGATAAGGCCACCATCATTCGGGACTAACGGAAACTTCGATCGTATCGAAAATTGTCGACATAGGTAACAGTCGCCGGCGTTTTATCCCTCGTTCCTCGGAAAACACTACTAGCTGCACAAACCAATCACGGGGAACGATAAGCACGTTTCCGTTTCTCAAGGCAGCAAAACATGTCCACTTCCATCATATATATTTCCGATAACCAGTGCTTTATACATTGCATGCGGAGCCGTACTTCAACAGTACACCAAAGGTTCTTCAAAGCCTTTTGCATTCCTTTCAAAACGAACATAGGCGGTAGAGTTTAGTTACCGCACGCCTGGTAGAGAATTGCTTGTCTATAATTCGCTGTCCGGTAATGTAGGTAAACAATGCAAGTTTGCCCATTCAAAATGTTTACAGAGCAAAAACCGCTTGAATAGGCAATAGATCCATCCTTCATGTGGAATTCGAAACCAAGAATCTGTTTCACATTTAGCGGTGAAGCCAGGAATGTCTCCGGTGCGAACCACTCCGTATAATCCAGAGTCGTTTGTCTCCGACGACGAGCATCGAGGAGATGGATCTTGGCATCGACAAACTTCGATAGAACGGCTTTTTAAATTTATTATTTGCGCAGATCAAAGCGTCACAGACCACAGTTCGTTGATACCTATTGCAAGGTCGTCCAAGGCTGGTGGAGCCCAGTGTCCACCGCTGCACAACAATTCTTGCATTACACAACCAACGTTAAGCGGGACGTGCGTAAGTGATCTCGCGCGTGCCTCCAATACGAAGGAATAAAAGTTAATCGGCATGCTAAATCTGGGCTAGCTAAGTTTCCGGTACCCGAGCCGATTTTTCAGCACTAAGTGCTGATCTCGTAGCTCGTCTCCCTCCGATTCAGTGCTACGCCTAGATAATCACCAGTGTAGTCCGTTTCACTCGCTGGCCACATGCAGTAGCAGTCCCCTGTCCCACGTCAAAAGAGGCTGCAAATGCCGTCTTGGCCGGTTGGTTAAGCATATTTGGTTGCCTTGATTTGGTGAGCAGCGACCGAGGGTGGCCGGATCTCCTCAAATTTGCTCTACTTACTGGAAAGTAAACATATCAGAACAACTACATACCACGGGCAAGATATAGCTTTGATGGAAGCTTGCGCTAACAACTAAAAGACGTTCTGCGAGCAAGATCAAACCCGCTTTGGAGCGATGTATTACCGTGAGTTTCTTTAGGACTTCGTAGCTCTTTTAAAGAGGAAATACGCACCACACCAGATCTTTTGTTTGGTTGCAAGCTTTGCTTCTCCGGAGAGTTGGCTCCGCCGAGGCCTACAAGCTGCAGGTATGGTGACCATGCAAAACATCTGACAAAGCACATTGCAAACCTCCATGCCCGCCCACCCCGGGATCAAGGGACTTCCAGTTACATTCCGGCAGCATTGGATACGTCAACCCACGGTTTCTTTCGCGTGGATGGTGTTCCCACATCACAGAATCCACCGTACACCTTTCCGTTCCGTGCGGCAGAACGCGGTCCTAAAACACTCATTTTAAACGTTGCTGGCAAACATGAAAAAGCGTCAATCGATTGCGCCAAAACTAACACTTAGGAATGTGCATTGACCGGCGGACTTACCCACTGCTTGATTCCCTTTATCCGGATCTCGACAAGATAATACCAGCGCTCCCCTTTGATATTTACACTTATGCGAAGCAGCTTTGCGGCCGAAAGGAAAAAGAACACGTTCGCCTCTCCGATTTTGTTAAGATTTTTGCATCCGTTCACTAAATCCGGCTAAAGTTGTAGGCATAAACCCTACGTTCGAAAATACCACGTACGTTGCGACTACTTTTGCGCTGAGAGAGGTGACGCCAAGTCGCACCGAGGAAAGCAACAACGGAAACAAATTGGGCGTTCGTCTCCAAGCGTAACATGCACCGATGCTCGCAAATGGCGATTTCCCGAAGTATGTTGCTTCAAACTCTCGCAGAATAAACATCTAAATTGATGGGACTTCAACGACTCCAGCAAGACAAACATGTTTGCATCTTCCATA
>LUCM01003314.1:0-19047 GCA_008360955.1 Fasciolopsis buskii | reverse complement strand
GGAAAGAAAAGTGCAGACCTTCGGACAAGACAGTGTTATCAAAACTTGGACGCGATTCAGCCATCGCTCTGTGTGCTATAACAAAGAGGCACAACATAGACACTAAAAACACCAAAGCACTCCAACTTGGGTTCAGAACCTGCAATGAACGTAAGTTTGGCGAGGCTCTGGCGCTCAGCACCCACTCCACATGCATCAATCGGAACGACGGGGCAGAGATTTCGGAGATATGGACAGCTCTAACATCATTGAGAAACAAACATTCCAACGGTCACCATACTAGTTGACCTCACCACCACGGCGGCGCATGACGTGAAGGACACATGCACAGACACGCACGTTCATACATTCATACATTCATACACACAGACAACTTAATATCAGTTGGCATATGAACGCTCCCTCAGTTTTTTGGTTGTACAACTTGTCATGAGAAAGACTATCCAGGGTATTCGAATGTTGGCGAGCTGCATCTACCAACAACGTTGTGTTATCAACATTGTACCATTCACAGTAAAAACGAATACATGGCGCATCTATTTTTCGATTTACTCCGTACGTCATTCGGTCCTGATTTCTATTACCTGGGTGCAATTGACCTTCGATGGTCATTGTTTCTCTACGGTGAGCACGCTTTCGGGGCCTTCAGTTGCTGCTCTCGGTTACAGTCTCTCCACTGGCCTACCTCCTGATAGCCATTTCATCCAGTTGTCACAGTAGTTTTTTCCTGAATTTTACTAGCTTCCGGGAGTTGTTCTAGGAGACGTTTATACATGGTGTACTGCTTTCATGAAACTTTGGGTGTATGTATTCAGTAGATGAGTTAAACATTTTTAATGTATCCTCGTTGCCAGCCACCGAACTGCACTTGTTTTTTTTATAACCATAAAACGTTATAATTAAGTGTATGAGATAAACAAAGACACCTGCAGTCCCACTACCAAGTGCAAGGTGACGTGACACCCGTTTTTCGCAGTGCGATAGAAGCTGTGTGGTTGTCATTTGTTAACTTCTAACTCCAAACGAATAAAAGCGCGAATACGGGTAAAGACTGTAGTTTCCATTGTTTTGAATGACGTGATATCACCATCGCGTAGCGATCCATCGTTACCCCACTAACACAAACGGGTTCCGCGCGCAAAAAGACCATTTTTGTCCGTTGAAAATCTGCAAAATTTGTGTTTGTTATAGTAGAGAACTGATATTTAGCGCAGAATCTCCCATTTAATCGGGGCGCACTATGTTCGACCAATTGATAATCAGGGGGGTCTGGCTTTCTACACGGTGACAGAGTCTGCTAATCATGCGTCCAATGAAACCACGGGTTCGTGGGCGGGATAGGCAATGAGCCTCAACTAATTAACGGACCCACGCCACTAGGGGACTGCCTGCGCACAGTTGTGGCCGGTTCTACCCAGCCGCCCGTTGCCTAACCCCATTCTAATAATGGATAACTTTATTCCAAGTTAAAATGTCAAATGTGCAAAATTCGTATTTCCCGTTTACAGTCGAACGAGATGAAAGCGCATTGCTCTTGCCTCCGGTGTTTAAAAATTCATTGCGTGGGCGTAGTAAATGCTTACGCGTGAGCAGAAGTAAGAAGGATGGTGAGATACACTTAGATAGGGCTATCCGTGTAGCGAGAAAGTACTTCTTCTGCATTCTACAACGGATGACGACGTGTAGAACAAAGTGCACATTCACTTACCGTGGATAAAGTTTCCTGTTACCGCTAAACGGTGACCAAATCCACGTCCTTTGTATTTACAGCCGAATCCTGTAACGAAGTTACATATCCCGTTTATGACTGATGTACATTACTCGCATATTTGTTATCGTGTGAGAGTATACAGTGAACTACCAAGTTCATTCGAAACGGCTAGCGGCGTTCGACAAGGATGTCCCATCTCTCCATTCGTGTTCAACGTCGTCATGGACGAGGTAACGGTAGGTTCTTTAGGATGTCTCGAGGATGTAGGAATCGCACTGGGAAATGGAGGGAAGTTGTGTGATCTAGATTACGCTGATGACGTCATGTGCCTATTCGGATCCGTCGACCATGCACAACGCGCACTATATAGACTCTCGAGATCAGTTACTCCGTTTGGCATGTGCTTTGCATCTTCAAAGTGCAAACTGCTCTTACGTGACTGGACGACAGCGGTGCTGAACTTGATACAGGATGGCGAAGACCTAACGATTGTGGACCATTTCACTTATAGTGGTAGTTGCGTGGCGAATGATAGTATCTGGTATGTCACTAAAGTCGAAAGGTCGTATGTACCATGCCACAGTGCGCTCCGTTCTGTTGTACAGTTGCGAGACATGGAACATGCGTGTGTGAGATGTTCGTCGGTTGGAGGTTTCGACCACCAATGTCTACGTAATATGGCTAGGATTGGATGGAATGACCGGGTGATTAATGTAGAGGTCAGAACTCCAATACTAGGCGCCTTGTTTCAGCGTATGAAACTTAGTAGACTACGTTAACTGGATCACGTGTTGCGTATGGCGAACACTCGTCTATCATACCATACCCTATTTCGGGGTCCACCCAAGGAATAGAAGAAGCCATCTGGAGGTCAACAGATGATGTGGCAACGTGGGATGGGAAATTGCACAGCGAACTTAGATAAAGTAGGTGTCTCACGTCTTCGTGGTTGGAGTCTGAAAGACCCGTCACCTAGCTAGCTGGAGACACTTAAGGATATGGCAGTGATTCGTGAACAATGGTGATCGTGTTGTCATTTTCTGTCGAATCAAAATGATTGAAAGAGTATTTTTGTACGGTTAGACAGGTGTTCCGTGTGTTGGCTGCAGTAGCGTCTTATCTTTTCCCACCTGTTTAGGTTCACTCCCTGTTCTCCTTTTATATTCACCCTTTTGATAGAAACGTGTGACTGCGAATAAGGCAGCGATCAGTGAGGCGTGCCTTTATGTTTATCGCAGATATGGGCTGTCTGACGCGTCCGTTTGGACCACTATAGGGTTCCGTTGTCTACACCTACTGTCAGGGCGCTACCGGTACTGTTCTTTACTGGCTCTTTCAGACTACATTTTTCTCGTGCAAGACTCAAGCCTTTCGCTTAACCCAACACTCGGAAAGCACTGGATCCGTTTTCGCTCTCATCCATAATGCGTACCTCCAATCACACCAAACGTTTGAACCCGAGCTTTCCAATCGGATGGTGTATTTTACCACGACGCCACCAGCTGCTCTCCCGGCTAACCAAAGTTTGGTTATATGTCGTCTCCTGTGCCAACCAATAGTGGCCGAAAGGTTCCCACAAAATTATAACAAATGTCCCGTCAGTGACGGCATGAACAATTCCAACATGGTAGTTATAATTAGGGTGGACAGGAGCTGGTGTCATGATGGCTATGCGTACGCCTCTCAGTTGGGAAACCCGAACTCAAAACCCAGGGTTCGATGGATGGTTTTCACCACTAGTCATCTTTGATGAGAGCAAAACTTGGGTCTGGTACTTTCCATGTGTTAAGTTGCTTGGATGACCCAATGTCTGTCGTTGAAAAGAGTAGTCGGATGTGTAGTCAGCGAGACATAACATCACTCCATGCACTGCCAGTGAGTAATTATGGCTGTTGGATGGTTTTTTAGCTTATTGAGAGTGTATTTTACATATTGTGGCAAAGGGATAATTCGTGTCTTACAAGGGGATTGACCTTGTCGGATTATGAGAATATTCACTGTGGGTGGTAAGAGGACGTACCGATGACGCGCGGCAAGATTTCATACCCTTTAGTGGACGTTTTTCCCGTAGGGATTTCATTTCGTCAAGCCTGACTTCACCTTTATATTTTATCAGTAGCTGTATCAGTTTTGTTGGTAGTAAATGCAGTACCGCATATTGCTGCAGCCTTAGAAAAACCCCTATTATTTTGGTCTAAATCGGCCTTAGTGAAACCTCAAAGGTTAACTTTGTTACTTTAGTCAGTAGTTTCTTTGACACCGTTCGTTAATTTTTCGTCACTGGGGTGACAAAAGCGTGCAGCATCGTTAATAACCTTGAACGGTATGTGTGGAAACTGGTGCAAATCTTCACAGGCCTCAAACGCAGTATATAGTTTCGCGTGATGAGCAACGGTAATCTGGTGATAAGCACACTTCAAATCCAATGTACTGAATATTTTGTCGTGTAATATGGCCTCCACAATATTATCGGTTCATGCTGGTGAGTAAGCATCCAAGCATGCGTTGGTGGAGTGGGCTGTGTCCATCACCAAAAAAGGTCAGAGGTTCGAATCCCAGATCCGCCGGTCATTTCATGCGCCTTGCATTTGAGACCAAATAACCTGAGAACCCAGTGCACTGGTCCGCCATAGCTTCCGATGAACATGCGCTCTTGCGCATCGCACGCCGCCCGTAGTTGGTTTGGAATTAAGATTAGGCCATCTCCCTCTACATTGAGTACCAAATGTCACGATGGATGGAACCGGACACTCGCCTTCGTCCTCGCTCTTTAGTGAAAAGTCCTCCGCGCTGCCTAAAATTTCCTCGGCGGAGACTGTTTGAACATCACTGTCATTTGATGGCGTTTCGAGAGGTTTTCAGCACCGGTAGCTATCTCGGAACCTGAAAACCCCCTACTCCTACCATATTGAGGAATTTGGCGTCGCATCCGGATATATGCAAACTATTTTGGGGAATCTACTTGCTCATAATTCTGACGTTTTTTTATATTCTGCTCCAAGCCTTTTATTACTAGCTCTTCCTTTGACAGTATTTTCTGTTTCTAAAACGTCCTTGTTCATATTTTCCCACCCATTTTCAAAGCTTCGTTGTAAAACAGTGCATTTGCTGTGATTCTGCCGCATTATGTCAGAAGGAACCATCGAGAGCCAACGAGAATTAATCAATAAACCCAAAAGTGATTTTTATTTTAATTGTTTCGCATTAATTAGATTCCGGTTTTCATCAGCAACGACTTCCGGCATGGAGGCCAATACTGACTGCGAAGTTTGTCTTTCCGATTTTCTTAGTCATTGGGATCCTATTCATTCCTACTGGCATCGTTCTTTTAGTGACTTCCAACAAAGTAAATCGGTTTATTGAAACTATTTTCAAAGGTTTTTGAAAAAGTGATTGAATACACACATTGTGAGCGATCAGATACAAACAATGCTCCTTCGTTTCGTGTCCTATGTTCAGAAGAGGTACGCAAGCCGAGTTTTTTTTCGCAATATAATTATTGCCCATGCCGGTTAACGTTTTCTTTGGACAGTGACTTAAAGGTGAGTAATGATGATCAAACTTTCTCTGCAATTCGCGCAATCATTTTCGCAACAATGGGTATCCTTAAGCTAGCTTTTGCACTTGATAAGTTGGTTCAACGTTGAAGTTTGAGGTGACTTGGTCTTGGCTATACTTCACGTTCAGTTGTTTTTTGTCTTGTTTCGGATTTCAATTTCGTGACTAACCGATATCCGGAGTCGGCATAAATTAAGCTTATTTGTTTTATGCAAGGTTTGTGAATTGAACTATCTCTGATTTTGGCAAAAATGGTAACTGTATGGAACTTTGCTTAGTGCAGATAGGAAGTAAGCTGGAAATCAAATGACAAGTTTAATCAGCTACTGAAATAACTTTATTCACTACTCAAACTGCTAGTTTTTACCGCCCTAACTCGGATTAGAAACTGAATTTCTGGTCAGAGATGTGGCATCATCTTCCGGGATGACCTGGGCGCTGGTTGCCTCCTCGCCTCATCCAGAAGAGCGGTCACCAGCTTGAGCAATAGCTTTCTTTAAGTCATTGTTAAAAATTCTCGCGCCTAGGCGCACAGTAGCATACATTGTGAAATAAACCGGCAATAGTCAAGTGCTTCATGTGTCAGCCATCTTGGAGATTCGAATTCCAGATCAACCAGTCACTTTGGTGGTAGTTGACAATTTGTTGTCAACGGATTTGCTATCAGACCTGAGGTAATGAGATCTTAAAAGGTCCCATGCCATCCCAAGTTCCAGAGGCACGGCTGCCGGTCCCCTCCTTCCGTTCATTGGACTGTATCGGGTATGGGGCTTGCTTATCCTATTACATTCATGCTTCGAGGGTATCTTAGACAAACGACGACTTATTGCTTGTTGCTTTAGTATGTTTGCACGATATGTGGCGATGTAATTCCTAAAGTCGACCAACCAAAACCTAAGGCGCTATTTTGAGGATCCCTCTGAATGACTGACATTAAACGTATGACCATACTCTGTGCATATTGCTTCGCTCGGAGAACATAATTTAGGAAGCTTGCCGGTTGTCTTTCTCAGATTCTCACAAGGATCATCCGAAGGCTTTCCGGATTCCTTTCCTATCAATAGAAACGTGCCAGATCACAATCGATGGTCTGTATTTATTCAAGTGTTAAATCTTAAACTATTGCGGTTTGACATCGACTCCACTACAGATGAGTCCTACCCAGTATGCACAGTGCATCACAGATGCATGCAGTCATCACCATCATTGTCCTCGTTCAATGTTAAATAGCTGGACATGCCCCGCTAGCCGCTGCCTTTCTCAAATTGTTACGCACGATCAAGGAGCAGAGCTCAATGAGTGGGTGCACAAAAGCGCCGTGGTAAACGACACACGGAATCCAGTCTAACTGATCGAACACACTTTCCCAATCATTGTGATTCGAAAAAATGTAACAACACGACCGTCACTGTTCAGGGTTCGCTGTCATACCCTTCAATGTCTCCAGCCAGCTGACTGATTGGTCTTTTGGACCCCAACCAATGGGATGTGAAGCTCCCACTTTGCATAAGCTCGGTGTACATTTTCTCATTTCAAGTCGTCACGTCATCTGTTAGTCTCCATGAGACGAACAGAAAATAGGTACTCCAGGTGAGAACCAGAACGTGGAATAAGCTGACAACGCATTTCTGCGAAGATGCTTACTATTGAGGGATATATCAGAGACATTCGTCTCACTTTTTCAACCTCTGTTTGAACAGCATAAACTGATTTGGTCTTTATCGTCAACTTTCAGACGGATTCATTGAGAAAAGTGGCCTTCGTCAGAACTACCTCTTCCGTCCTTCATTTTCAGCTCCGTAACTGAGTTGAGTACGGAAACCGTCCTATCCTCGGTTAACAAAGGGGCGTCGATATCCCCTAGAAGAGCAAATTATCTGAATTGTGCATGCTCTCGTACAAGCCGATCAACCGCCATGATAGTGCTTAAAACGGAGTCATTAAAAATTGATCTCTGTTGCGTCAATGAAACGTGAATCCAAGATTCGAGTAATTCGTTTTAACTGCGCCTAATATATCGTCAAAATATAATCCGTGCAATTAAGAAGACGGAGCAACTCGAGATGCGGGTCAGCGTCAAGGCCGAAACGGCCCATTCACACTGGATCCCGGTTGATAGTCGCTCATGTGCCTTATAACTCCTTGGATCGGTCGGCGTTTGAAAGAATAACTGTGTTAGGCGCAACTTGTTTGTTCTTTAGACATATGCCCCAGCAGAACGCGGCACTGGCATGCAAAAAGACGAATCCTACGACGAACTTCGCACTCTCCTTCGCAAGAGCAAGATTTCTGATACCGCAATTGTGGCGGGTGATTTCAGTGCTTAAGTTGGAAAACCCAGTGCATCAAAAGCTTGTTTTGGTGGGTGTTGCGCTTTTTCTGCTTAACGTACGGATAACGGAGATAGGCTTCTCTGGTTTCGTGCATAAAATTGTGTATTGCTATCTACTAGGAGTTTCCAATCCAGTTTGTGTCTCACAGCGATGCCGCTAACTTGACAGGCAATCTGGTAGCAGTAAGCTACCGTTGGCACGGTTCAGTTCAAAACTGTAGACCGTGCCGGTCCAAGTTCATTGAATCAGACTATGCGCTAGTCTGAATGAGATTTTCGCTGCAGCCCAATGGCCATCAACGCAAACCGTAAACCCGGCTATCTGTATGATGTCCGTCTGATTCGGCTGTTCGCATCAGTTCTGAACGAATATTGTCAGACGAAGCAGCATTGTTAGTAAGCAATAGGATCTTCATCAACCCACATAAAACGGTTGTGTTGAGCTAGGGAAAGGCTGGTTTTCGGTCCACTGTCAAATATTGAACTGTCGTTTACAAATCTAATATTATGTCTGAATTCGTTGCACATCGAGACTCATCATGGTTACAAAAGCTGTCATGAAATTTAGGACGTTTTAAAACAATTGAACAGCTTAAAACCAAAAATTGACATTTTTGTCCAGTACAGTACTCGCCAAGGATCTCGTTTTCCAGCTCGCTCCACTTTTAGGTTCCTTGTCTCGCACCTCCGAGCTAAGTAACAAGCTTACCTCATATCTTGTGTGGTTATTAGTGAATCACGAACGAGAATTAGAACGGCTTACAGCTTAGCTCCGACCACAGCAGACACTTTTTTATTCATTTCTCTGAACTCCGCTTTATTCTTTGTTTACCAAACTGTTCATTTTATCCCAAAGCTAACCCCTAAGTACAGTTTTATCCCGTGTTCTATTTAAATGTTTACCCATTTCTAGATACATAAAAGAGTAAACTAACCGGAACTGATGCAAATGAATTAGAAGGCGGATGTTTTATCCAACGCACGATGTATTAGAAAAAACGGACAGGTTAGCACATAAACTGTTGTTTCGTTTTCGTAAGAAGGCAGAAAAAAGTGAAGTTTTGCGAAATGAACACCTGTAATATTTTTTCAGCAGGCCTGTATAAAGAAAAGAAGAGGCACAATAACGGAAATCTCGGACTTTTTTCAGCCGAGGGAAGGAACTATTAACCAGCTTCGCCTATAATCATGTAACGTCCAACTGGTACGGCGAAATCAACTACTAACATGAAAAAAATCAGTGTGCACTTCAAGCGGCGTTGCTAATACCGAAGAACGCCCAGAAAAATTACCGGGTATGAAAAACCGTAACTAGTTAGTCTACCTCATCCATGTTGTAGTTCAAGGGTCTTCGGAGCAAGCCGCAAACCCGTTAACAGTACAACGTTTGTCTGCTCCGGACGTTTGCGCCATTAACGAACAGAAACTGTCAGAGGAGGTGCGAATTTCTACGAATAATGATGAAGATCAGCGCTGGGATCAGTGCTGCGGTCTGTTGGGGCATATGTCTAAAGAACAAACAAGTTGCGCCTAACACAGTTATTCTTTCAAACGCCGACCGATCCAAGGAGTTATAAGGCACATGAGCGACTATCAACCGGGATCCAGTGTGAATGGGCCGTTTCGGCCTTGACGCTGACCCGCATCTCGAGTTGCTCCGTCTTCTTAATTGCACGGATTATATTTTGACGATATATTAGGCGCAGTTAAAACGAATTACTCGAATCTTGGATTCACGTTTCATTGACGCAACAGAGATCAATTTTTAATGACTCCGTTTTAAGCACTATCATGGCGGTTGATCGGCTTGTACGAGAGCATGCACAATTCAGATAATTTGCTCTTCTAGGGGATATCGACGCCCCTTTGTTAACCGAGGATAGGACGGTTTCCGTACTCAACTCAGTTACGGAGCTGAAAATGAAGGACGGAAGAGGTAGTTCTGACGAAGGCCACTTTTCTCAATGAATCCGTCTGAAAGTTGACGATAAAGACCAAATCAGTTTATGCTGTTCAAACAGAGGTTGAAAAAGTGAGACGAATGTCTCTGATATATCCCTCAATAGTAAGCATCTTCGCAGAAATGCGTTGTCAGCTTATTCCACGTTCTGGTTCTCACCTGGAGTACCTATTTTCTGTTCGTCTCATGGAGACTAACAGATGACGTGACGACTTGAAATGAGAAAATGTACACCGAGCTTATGCAAAGTGGGAGATTCACATCCCATTGGTTGGGGTCCAAAAGACCAATCAGTCAGCTGGCTGGAGACATTGAAGGGTATGACAGCGAACCCTGAACAGTGACGGTCGTGTTGTTACATTTTTTCGAATCACAATGATTGGGAAAGTGTGTTCGATCAGTTAGACTGGATTCCGTGTGTCGTTTACCACGGCGCTTTTGTGCACCCACTCATTGAGCTCTGCTCCTTGATCGTGCGTAACAATTTGAGAAAGGCAGCGGCTAGCGGGGCATGTCCAGCTATTTAACATTGAACGAGGACAATGATGGTGATGACTGCATGCATCTGTGATGCACTGTGCATACTGGGTAGGACTCATCTGTAGTGGAGTCGATGTCAAACCGCAATAGTTTAAGATTTAACACTTCAGCCCTTGATGCCTGACGTTGGGTAATGTTGTGCGCTTTTTATTTGTTTTTCTTTACCTGCATGTAGTGGAAGTAGATACCACTACTTCATCAGAAGTAGACTTGGCCTGAATATTGGCTATCTTATGGCGTATAAGGCGTCTGGACCAGTCAGGTCCTCTCTGGTCCTCTTCAAGACTGGAGTTAACAAAATTCCCATGAGTAATCTGGATTAAGATACAGATTCCTAAAGACTGCTGTAAGTCGGTGATTGCATCGGTTTACAAATAGTGATAAAGCCTCGTTTGCTAATCACAGGAATTAGTTTGGTAAGCGTTGTATCCAAACTGCTCGCGGGCATTATCCTCCACCGAATACCCAGTAATTGTGGAATGTGTTGGTGGGAATCAGGCTATTGTCCTTCGCGACTGGGATTTTATCGACCGAATTTCACATAAACATGCCTTTTTTAGGTTCACGGTTTGTGTTCCTTGATCGTCTCACTTCCCCAAATACTTTTCGTACCGCCGAAGCCGAAGTTGTGCCTACGGGATCGATAGTCCGAGTTGACTCTGAGGCGTGATGTTCGTCATGTTTGTCACGTTTCACTTTTTCTTTTCAAATTCATCGTTAAAAAGTGATGGAGATAGCCCTATTCTCATATGGGAATAATGTCGGTGATATTTGGTCTGATTGGAAACCGTTTGTCTTAGGATGCACGGACGATGTTGTGTTGGGTGTAAGCGTTTCTCGACCTAACGGAGAACGCTGTTCGTATGTTTCGAATCGAATTTGTACCTTCGAAGTGTAAAATGCAGCTGCAGGAGTGAACTGGCTCAAATTTGAGCCTTGTCCCTGGAGGAGAGGAGTTGAGCGAACTAAATGAGTTTTGTTGTTTTCTCGGTTATATCCCGCGAAATACTAATATATCGGATAATTATTTTCCGCATACAGAGAAGGATCGACTGGCGGTTACCAATATGAAGCATCCTTGGTGTCCCCGTAATATCCGATTAGCGAACAAAGATCGAGTTTATGCAGCAAAAGCAAGATCGGTTCTGCTATACGCCTCGGGAACGTGGTCGTTTAGAGCAGATCTGCAGAAACTGTCAGTATTTGAATACCTGATACCCTCCTAATACTGATAGAATATGGTGGTAGAAACCAGAGGTTAGACGTAAGTGGTTTGTCCGTAAGATCCATTTATTAGGAGAGGTACTGAATACGAACAGGTTGAGGTGGTTGGAACATGTTTTGCGCATGCCCGCAGAACATGAGCCTTTCTATACGCTGTTCTCCAAAGTGGGTATTGGTTGGGAGATGATTCGAGGTGGCTAGTCAATGATTTGGTTGAACAGTATGGAAACTTTGGTCGTCGGACTGGTTTTTATGAATCGAGGTAAAATACTGGTTTTAAGTCCAAGAAATCCCGTCAATTGACGTTTGACGACATAGTGATAGGGCTCAATGTCGGAGATTGGCATTCTTGCATTCGAAATCTTTCTTCTCCCATGCGACTCTTCAGCTCTATACTATCCCTGGTTCTTTTTCTTCTGCCTACATGGTTCTGTGAGCTAACTACCAAAACCAGAGCACGTTTGTGTGATGTTAAGGATTGCAGAAAAGTGAAAGACCGTGGTTTGCTTGAGATAATGATTTATCCACCTCCCCTAGACTGGATGTCAGTCAACCCGATGGGTGATCACTGGGCACCCGCCTTCGTGCTCAAACTTTGGTAGAGACGTCGCTCCTAGAAGGCGATGAGTAGGATTTCTATCGCAAAAGCTGTTTGAGGCATGCGCTCGTTTGGGAGGATTTCAAGAGCGATTAGTCATTTTGGAGCCTGAAAACATGCACACCAACAGCATTTAGGCAATGTGGACCTGGTCAACGATTAGTTTATGCAATAGATTTCGGGATGTATAGATAATATACAGTGGTAAAATATTTTAATGGGATATCGTTTATGATCAGAGAAGAAATTGACATAGTTAATTTTAGAAAAACGACCAAAAATAGCATCGTCACCTGCTGGAAATTGCGCCCAGGATGAGGAAACCATCAAATTTTCTTAGGTCAACGGTAACAGTTTTCAAGGGGAGCTAACTGTAAGCATTCATATAGTTAGGACAATGTCCGCACGCCGTTTAGCGTGGCCTGGTAGCTCAGCTGATATATCGTACGCGCGAAGGGTTCGAATCCCGCGGACATCGAAGCCTGTTCGCAGTTAGGTCAATTCTGCATCTATGCTAACCTCGGCGTTAGTTGCAGCAATCCGAAAGGGTTCATCGGCGGCCAAACAAATCAATTTCAATTAAGTCCGTCGGGTAGCACAACTAGGGGTCCAATCAAACGACAGCTAAGCCCAGTTCGAGATATCTAGGTAACATTAACGATCCTTGACGTTAGGGGTACGATATGTCAAATATTCAGGTCAGTGTTACGGTTTCTCTGGATGCATGATAAAAGCCTAGGGTCTTTAACGAGAAGCATGGGTCATGCCAGTGTTAATCCGTATGGATTACAGACGGTTAGTAAATAGATAAACCGGAAAATTTTACAAGAGGGAAAAAGACTTTGGATGCCACACATATTGTGTTCCAACCTACTCGATGACTACATTGATTACCATCGTGTTCTTGGGTGTCGGGTGCAACGTAAAAATGGGTAAATAATTGACAAAATGCATTGAGATATCGTACTTCGAAACGATTAGATATTCAGTCAATTTTTGAGCTGATAAAATGAAACACAGAACCGGGAGATTGATACAGTCTACGTCAGACGAACGTCACATCCCCTGGACCTTAGATTCGAAGTACGACCCCCCAAAAAACCTTATCTATTATGATGAATTGCATCGTCTTCGTCATCAAGGCGTAGTCAGCTTCGACAAAGAACGATGGCCGAAACTTCCTTTGTTGCTTTTTGGAGACCTAAAGGAGCGCACGTTGGCGTATAAAATTGGTGGAATAGACATTCAGCTCATTGTTTGGTGTTGGTAGGAACTCTTCATCCCGCGGGGTGCTCCTGAACCTTCAAGAACGAGCCTTTGATTCGATTTTTGACCGAATTTCCAGAGTCATGCAAGTCAACAGAGTGCGCAGTAAACTGTAGAGAATTTATACAAGCGCCAGCCGTCAGGTTACTCTTTGGAAAACCGATAACGGAATGCAGTTACAGCAGCACAGCAAGATTAGTTTTGAAGGCCTCGCTCATAAAATCAAACCCAAATTACTTTATTTTATACGGATTAGGTTCTTTTAATATGCTGTGACCTTTGTTAAACTTGTGTGCCAGAGTTATATATTCGGACTGTTTCGGAAAAGCGGGGAAACTGCGGAGGTCTGCGGGAAGTTGATTGAACCTATCCGATTGTGCGGTTTCCGCGGTTGGACGCAGAATAACTCGAGCAGTTGCGTCCAGTGTTGTTAGCCAACAGAAAAATCTAAATGGGCTGCTACTCCACAACTTAATCATTTTAACCAAGTTTTGTAGTCGAGGGAGACCTCACAGTACAAGGCAGGGTTTCCGTCTCATTGAATTGGCTGTGAATGACGCATGGTCGAAGTGTTTTCTCCTGATTTCGAGCGTAGCCATGAAAATCCAGCTACCCTGTTTCCTCTTCATTAGCTTTTTGTGTTTTTTTTAGTAGAGAACAATATAGCTGCATTTTAGGATATGTTAGCGACGTTTCTGTTTCTATCTGTGCTTTCAGGTAGACATCCTCATCTGTGAAACTACTATGAAATGATCGCATCACCGCCGGTGGTAGCAATTAGTGAATAATTGTGTATTTCCTATGGAGAAAACCCGTGTTATGACGATCACTTTGAAATGCATCTATCAGGGAACGCTTGCATGTTGTTGTCGGGTATGTGTGGGGGAGGATTTTTATATCCCTTTGTCATTCATATTCTTGTTTTTCTACTCAGGGCGATGTGTATTTCTACTACGGCTTGAGTAACTTCTATCAAAACCATCGTCGTTATGTAATGTCCAAAGATGACGCTCAGCTACATGGCGATGCGACACCCCTGAGTTCCTCCTGTGAACCCTACCGAACGAATCAGGAGGGCAAGTCATACGCTCCATGTGGGGCCATAGCCATGAGTCTGTTTAATGGTGAGCCTGATTTCTATGTTCTGAGCTTTCGCTTATTGGACTGTTATACCCTCGCGATCCAATTTCTCTGTTTTGTTCTTCATAAATCGAGGCTTTTGATCGTCATGGCAGGAATTAATTCACAACGGTATTTCTCAGTGGTTTTTCTTAAATTTTTAACGTGTATGGTTTACTGCGTCTTCGTTCCGCATGATATGTTTTCCATCCTCCCCATAGGTTTTCGTGACTCGTACTTATACTTACTCCAAAAATTTCACCTCTTCCCCGTCGTGAGTTGGTTCAGTCTAAACTAGATTGGCGAGTTTCATTCGAAGATCTTGTTTTGAAATCGGAATATCCACAATAAGTGAGATGAAGTTTCATCACAAACGAATTACGTATTTTCCAAAATAGTCTAGTTATCTCGTCTCTAGTTCACTTTTTGCAGCCGTTTTAGTTTCGAGGCCCTTGATGCAGTGTTTCTGCCTACATTGAATCAGGGTTCGCGTCGCATTTTCTCGAGTACCCTTTGTGAATACACATATTGATTCTCATTGTAACTGTTAAGCCTGGAATCTCCGGAGATTTCCAATTAATTTGATATCTAGTCTGCATGTTGACCATCAAGTCACCTTGATCGTTCGGAACGGCGGTCATGAAGCTTTTGAATGATTGTTGCTGAATCATTGCTATTGTGGTATAACACTCCGCTGAAGTTTTCAGCAATCTGTCGCATTTGGGCCATGCGTCCCTCCCGGATTGCGGTGTGAACGCAGTACTATTGACCTGTTCACGCGGTGTAAGTTTTATAAGGCAGAATATTTCTTAAGCTCACGGGAGTAAGGGCTTTTGTTCTTTTTTTCTCTTTTATGCTGATTGAATTCCCGAATTCCAACTTTAAAAATCACCAAGACTCAGAGTATTAATGATCTAGGTTTCCGGTTGACGGCGTTTGACGTGTGGGATGCGTTGTATTTTCTGTCAGCTTGTCGGATGTAAGCCTGTGAACGCGGGAAAACCGATTTATTCTGAATTTTTCCGCTGACCACCTAGTGATACAGTGTAACGACATTCTCCAGTCAATTACTGCCGTACCTGGTGGTGGTTATTTAACTTTTTCATATGCCAAGGGAATGGAAAACTTCTGTCGCCTTTGGATTTCTCATTTTTCACTATATTTTTGGATGAGATTCGGTAGCCTACAGTATTTCTTGTAATTTAAGTACCGAACATCGTATTCCACAGTTTGAAACAGACACGATTGGTTTACTGTAGACCAAGGCTCCCAAACTGCGTTAAACCTTTGGCCAAATCGCAATCCGCTAGAAGTGGAATTATTGGAGCGATGATTCATGCTGCAATCGCGGATGTGATCAGAAAATTTTGTTGCGTCATGCATTTGGCTATTTCAGCCCGTCCTGTGACCATTTTCTGCATTTCGAAGCAGCGTACATCAGTGGAGCCTAGTTTGGAGTGTGTGCAACTTGTCTTGACGATATTATCCATATATATATATATATACATGTATATATATATATATATATATACGTATGTATATATAGAAGCAGGAAGAAGTATCTGGATGCGTGAACCAAATTTGCCCGGGAGCACACGACCGGTTTCGCGGTTATTGTCGCTCGTCAGGTATGCGTACCCGATGCTCTCTTGTCCAAACATCCACATACTTGTACACTCCGAATTGATTGATATTTCTCACCACAATCGAATCCGTAGCAACAGGAGTGTGCATGGAAGCTCTTCGTCGAAGAGTCCACAGAAGAATCACGACTGTGTTATATATATATATATATATATATATATATATATATTCAGACTTCCTAATCACCAGTGTCTCACATTGCATTCGTATTCAAATCGCTAATGGACTCAGATCGACGGCATCGCTATTCGCTGCCAATAACTGAGTTGTTTGGCAAATCGCGAGTCGTATTTTGGCACTTCCTCCGACTGCAACCGCGCGCAAATCTAGTGAGCTATCTTATGCCATCTGATTCGACACCACTCAAACTTTGAAAACGCGATAACTGAAGAGCTAGAGTGGACGCTACCTGACTCCATCAGCCTGGCATCCTTCTGTCTTTAACGGATTGTGACCTGACTCGTCGCGGACTTCTGATCAGATTTTGGGCCTTGCTGACGCATAATAATACAACCTGGCTGGTAGTGAGCATAATGAAACGTCGTTCACAGCAAGACACGAGCTCAGCGCAAGCTCAGTTGTGGATTGCAAAATTCGTCATTTTCAAAGAGTATCAGTGATGGAACGTGCCGATGCCTTGGGGATTTCCTGCAAACTTCTCCTTCACATCCGTGACTCAGGTTAAAGGAAAATAAATGTGAAAAAATGACTTCCGACGTTCACGGTCCGAGCAGCTTTTGCGTACTTGCGGCACTTATGGCGCCCCCAAAATATCCAGCTCTCTTTTGATAGATGTATGTCGTCCTGTGCTGAATGCTTGTTGTTGCTGTCTGACCTAGAGGTGGCTGGAGAGGGCCATGCTCTGGTCAGAATGTGAATTGACATGGAGTAACGAGGGAATTTTGATTTTTGCCAATTGGTATTTCCCACTTCCTTAATCAGGACCCAGTAAGTTGACTGCTCTTTAATTTATTTATTATACGACTACTAAATAATATCCCAGGGAGGAGGTCGTTGTGGATGAAAGGTTGCCGATGGGACTAATGGTCGACGATGTAAGGAATCGAACGCGCGACCTATTCTTCCAAACGCCACAATCTCAACCACTTGGCCTTCGTCGCTTGGTTAGAGAAACCAAAAGATATGGCCCAGAATCGAATTTTTAGGTGTGAATATGGTGGAGACTGTAGCTGTTTGCAGCGGTCGTGACCCTGCGTAGAGTGAGCACACGTGAAGAAGATTGTCTTTTCCAAATGCGGTCGCGGATATTAAGAACAGCCGTGGCTGGTAAGCAATTACTCAAGGCTGCTAAGCCACAGGATATCTTGTACCTTAGGTGATTTCAGTGTTCAAAATCAACAGTGTCCACTACTTTCTCCCGATACTTTGTTGATATAGTGTCATGCGGAAAAGTTCATTCTGGTCAACAACCTATGCTAACTTTCTTATTTTTATATCTTTATCCGATCAATCCGACGGTCGTGCTCATATTGTTTTGGTCCCTTGCCAAACCTCTTTGCAGTCCATACCGTTATTCTAATTTTTCTCCCACCTATGCTTCCCCCAGTGATCCGATTTTTGAATCGCAGGAGAAAGATGTGGTTTGTTCTTCCTGGTTTGTATCCATCTCTAATTTACCTATTTATCCTATTCCGAGTACTTAGTAATCCATCACTTTTCAAAATTTTGTCTTAGTTCCGGGAAAATCTGCCACTGGATTGTGTCCATTGCCCTTAAAATATGTGCCCCAAAGTTAGCCCCTCTTCTTGCCTTTCCGTCTGTCTATGCCTTCTTCGTTAGATGAAAGTATCAAAAAGTATCAAAAATTTGTCATACACAACCATCTCGTACCCCAACAACTTCTGTCCAGTTCGTTAATATCTATTATTTTGAAAGTGTTCGAAACCGTAATCTCTCATTCATTGCAATCTCGACCGCCAATACCGATTTCGATAGCGTCATGCCATCAGTTAGTGGTCTCACGCTCCTGGTCGGCGACGAGGCAGTTTGCATACCGAATAGAAACTAGCGGTTTTGTTGTAGCTCAACGCCCATCGTTCCAGACTGCAAACGCAGCTGGGCATATAACGTCTGTCCGATTTGGCTGTTTGCACCAGCTGTGAACAGAGACTATCGGACCAATTAAGTACCTCGACTTGCAGCAACGTAGATGGACGCTGGTATCAGATCAAGTAGACGATGCACCTGACAGTTGGTTTCACCTGCGGTTCTTGGTCCAGCGTTCATCAAATCGTTGGATCTCCCAAGGGTCGCAAGGTTTAACGGAGTGAAAATGACAGCTTCGCAGGTGCAAGTAGGTGAATAAAATGCGACAACATCTGCAGCTTCAAGTGGCATCGAGCCATATGAGTGATTGTAAAAACAGGTGACTTAAAGTGACCGAAAAGATAGAAGTAGCAGCTGCTTCAGATAGCAGCCGGAGATTGTTTAAGCTTATGCGCCAGCGGTGGGCGGCAAACTTGGGTTACTGAAGTCGTGCGCAATAAAAATAAGGAGGTCGTTCATAGTAGACAGCAAAGACTGAGCCTTTGGGTTGAACACTTCAAGGACCACTTTAAGTGGCTGCACGCCAATATAGTTCGTTCGGTAAGCACAGCTGCAAACCCTTGAGAGGGCTCTCTTGACTCCCCAACTGGAGTAGAAGTAGAGTCGATTATTCGGCTGCTGAAGGGGCGAAACTGGCAGGTTCCGATGAACTCCCGCCCCACAATCCCAGTTCCTTTCAAACTGGAAGGAGAAGCCCTGAGGAATGCGCTTACCACCTTGCCTCGTGATATTTGTAAGGAGAGGGGCATTTGGATATCTTAAGACTGACCGCGAAAACTGGTCGGTTAAGGTAGCCGAAGAGATGGAGAAAACGGCCACTTCAGGTAACAGTCAAAGACTGTTCAAGCCTATACGCGACAGCGGTGGGCGGCGAATTTCGGTTAGTGAAGTCGTGTGCGATAGGAATGGAGAGCTCATTCATGGTAGACAACAAAGGCTGGGCCGTTGGGCAGAGTATTTCAAGGATCAGTTTAGCTGGCCACACGCTATCGTATTTAGTCCGACGTCTGGAGCTGTGAATCCTTGGG